>VWYI01001419.1:0-47802 GCA_013399455.1 Anthoscopus minutus | reverse complement strand
AGCGCGGCTCGGTGACTTACTGTGCTCCGGCAGGGATTGGAGAGCGGGAAGAATCCTCCGCCAGGCCCGGAACTACAGCACCCAGCGAGCACCGCGGCACTGGCGCGGGAGGAGGGACGAGAGCGTGTCAGCAATGTCGCGACAGGGCCGCCCCGAGTTCCCTTTGGCACAGAAACTCAAGTCTAGGGCTATGAGGCGGGGGGGGGAAGGGGGGGAGGCGGCCGACGAAAGTCCGTAGGGAGGCGGAGGTNAGAGGCGGCCGAAAGACCTTAGGGATGCGTAGGTTGTTTTTACTTTATCCGTCAGACAGTTGCCTCGGGCTGAGGGTGGTGGTCTGTGAGGGCTGTGCAAAGGTGGATTTTGTCTCTACATCCCTTGAAATAGCACATAGCAGCAACTCCTTAGTGTGTCCCACATTTGAACTTCTGCTTTATGAAACCAAAGAGTATTGAGCGAAGTTTAGTCTAATTCAGCATTACAAGTGTGCTACAATACTGTCAATAAAACAAGATTTGATCCACAGTTTTCCTCCCTTCAGGAGCTATAATGTGGAAACATCACTGTTCTTTGTAAAATACCTTAGGAANAAAAGAAGAAAAGGCATTAATATATGTATCTTTTATGGTCCAAGCTGAAGCTCTCTAAGACAGGCCCCTTGTCTCCAGGTATGATCTTCAAAACAGCTGTATTTGGCATTTTTCTAGGCAAAACATTCCCTCAAGTTTTGCTGCTAGAAATAAATAGGATCATAAACTTTTACAACCACCCCCATAGTACTAAATTAGAAACCTCAAGCAACATAGAATGCTGGAGGTGCTCAGTGTTTTGTACCATGATGAGGGGGAGAAATACCCTTGAAATGCACTTTCTGTGTTACCCTTTCAGCTGTATACACAAAATAGTGCCAGAAGTATTAACTCTGCTCATTAATTCCAATATCTACCGGATAAATTTAAAGAATGCTTCAAAAGTTGGTAAGCCCTCTCTTCAGTTTACAAACAGCAGTGAAAGAATCCAAGTGAATCAAAGTCCAAAACCAGAGAGGTTCAAAGTTGAATATTTACTTCAAGCAAATATTTCACCACTTTGGCCGTGAAGGCCAAGCCGTGAGGGGATTGCTATGAGGGCCAAGCTGTGACGGGGATGCCATGAGGGCCTTGCCAGGAGAGGATTTGCCATGAAGGGAATGCCATGAGGGCCATGCCCTGAGGGTACTGCTGTGGGGGCTATGCTGTGAGGGCCAAGCCATGAGGGGGCTGCCATAAGGGAGGTGCTGTGAGGGTCAAGCCTTGAGAGCATCTGCTATAACAGGGATGCTGTGAGGGCCATGCCCTGAGAGTACTGCTATGAGGACTATGCTGTGAGGGCCAAGCCATGAGGGAGGTAGGGGGCTGCCATGAGGTGACTGCCATGAGGGCCAAGCCATGGCAGGGACACCATGGGGCAGGTGCCGCGAGGGCCATGCCGTGAGGGAACGTGCCCTGAAGAGCGGGGATGCCGTGAGGGGTGCCCCGCCATGTTGCGGCGCGGGCACGGACGCACATGGCCCCGGGCCGCCCCCCGCGCCCCCAGCCCGGCGCGGGCAGCGCGGGGGCGGCGGCAGCCACACACCGAGAGCGAGCNGGGGAAAGGGGGAGAGGCGGCCGAAAGACCTTAGGGATGCGTAGGTTGTTTTTACTTTATCCGTCAGACAGTTGCCTCGGGCTGAGGGTGGTGGTCTGTGAGGGCTGTGCAAAGGTGGATTTTGTCTCTACATCCCTTGAAATAGCACATAGCAGCAACTCCTTAGTGTGTCCCACATTTGAACTTCTGCTTTATGAAACCAAAGAGTATTGAGCGAAGTTTAGTCTAATTCAGCATTACAAGTGTGCTACAATACTGTCAATAAAACAAGATTTGATCCACAGTTTTCCTCCCTTCAGGAGCTATAATGTGGAAACATCACTGTTCTTTGTAAAATACCTTAGGAAATAAGATTAATGTTATTTTTTGCATCTTTAAGCGCATCTCAGACTCCTGCTTTGAAATGGAAGACTTGCATGAAGAAATGCTCTCAAGTAGTATTGATTATTTCAGCAGAACTACTACTAAAGTCCCATAATGTTACTAATTGGACATTACCAGCAACAAGCAACTTGACAAGATGAAAATAAAATATTTAATGAATATGAAAACTACCTGACACTGAAACTGAATAAAAGAGTTTAAATAAAGGGAGTTTATTCAGCAAGCAGAGACTGAGAGAGCAAGAACAGTTATTTTTCCCTTAGGGCTGTGGATCCTCACACGGAGGGACTTTTTGCAATTATCACATTAGTCTTGTTTATAAGGAGTCAGAAGGAAACATGTAGCACACACTAAAGTCCTTTGGCTTTTTTGGGGCACTTTTCTTCATGTTTTTCGATATGCCTGGTTGAGACAAGGCTATTTGCATCAGCTGAATCTAAATATGTCTGAAATTGTTCAACAGAAACATTTTCAGTCTTTGATACAAAAAATGACATGGTATTCTACCGGTAAATCTAACATATATTAATGTGATTATGGCATGAACAGGTAAAAGAACGTCTTAAATGTAACTATATTTTAAATGGATCAAATCACATGTGACACTGATTCATTTTTTTTCCTCCAAAATCAGTATCAAGGCAGATCAGCAGGACATAGTGAAGAATGGTACTGCTTTTAAGGGATTATTAAATAATATTGATGTTGTAAATTTTTAGGCCCCAGGGGTAATTAAACGGTTTTACTTGGGTTTTCATACAATCCCAGGATGTCTTGGGTTTGAAGGAACCTTAAAGACCATTTTGTTATTAACATGAGCAAGGATGCCGCTCACCAGATCAGGTCTGAAGATATTTTAAATTTATTTCGGGTCAACTAAGTCCCCTAAGTTACTACTACAGAAACTGTGTGGGGAGAGTCTTCCAGCCGTAGGACTATTCGGTTTTACAGCCTGTTTCAACACCCATATAATTAAAATTTCATTTGATTAAGGCATCAGGAGCAGCACTGAGGGGAATCCCCAGGGTGGCTGTACTCTGGACAAACTAATTTCGGTGCATTCCATCACCACCAGAAAAGCTCCGGGTTTCCAGACGAGCAAAAGGCTCACTTTATTTATCCACCTCCCTTTGGTTTTCCCCCCTTTGTTCCTTTAATTTTCGCGGCCCCGCCGCCAGCCCCCGGAGCACATGTGCGTGTCACCGCCGGGCGGAGGGGGAGGGAGGGAGCGCGGGCGGGCGCCTCTCGCATGGAGCCGGGGCTGAGGGCCCCGTGGTGATGCAGCAGCGGCAGCAGCACCGCCCGTGTGCGGGCAGGGCCCCCTGAGAGCCTCCGCCCGCCCGGAGCACACGCGGGGCTCGGCCCCGCTCCATGGGCACCGATGGAATCGCTCCCGATCGCACCCACCGGCGCCGCGCCTCAGCCCGCCATGGCCTCAGCCGGGTAAGCAGCGGCCGCCGCGGGGACTCCAGCGGCGCCGGAGAAGGGTGGGCGGGAGCGCGAGGGGACCGGACCGGCGGTCACGGTCGCCACGGTGCCTTCTCCTGCCCTCCGCGGAGCCGAAGGGGCTAGACGCGGCGTACGGGGCGCGAGAGGGGCCGCGGGCGGCGGCGGCGGCGGTGGGGCGGTGTGTCTGTGCGGAGACGGGGTCTGCGCGAGGCTGCGGTGTGCGCGGGGAGCGACGGGGACTGGTTTAATGCTTTCACCGGGGCACGGGGACACGCTCGGGGCGGCTTTGCCCGAGGCAGCGGCGGCTAGCGCGGAGCGCGGGGGGGGGGCGGGAGCGCCACAACATGGCGGCGGCGGCTGAGGGGACACGAGACCTTCCTCCCCCTCCGCCGGAACCCGCCGCTGCTCTATGGCCCGTGCGCCGTGCTAGAGCGGCCGTTCGCCGCTGCACGCTGCCTCGGCCAATGGCGAGAGGGCTTACAGCGAGTGCAGCCAATCGGCAGGGGGGTTACTGTGGGGACGTCAGCGCGCGCCCGGGGCCGCAGTGCACTGTGGGATGTTGGAGGCCTCGCGTCGGGGCAGGAAGGAAGGGGGGGTGTCATGGCGACGAATATCGAGCAGATCCTTCGGTCCTTTGTGGTCAGCAAATTCCGGGAGATCCAGGAGGAGCAGCAGCAGCACGGCGGGTAATGGGGCGGTGGGGAGCGGTGGAGAAGGGCGCGGAGCGGACAGAGACGGGCCGCGGCCTGAGGGTCATGTCGGCGGCAACATGGCGGGGCCGGGGGGGGTCGCGGCCGTGCGGGTCGCGGCCGTGCGGGCGCCCTGAGGGGACACGGCCCGGGGGCCGAGAGAAAACGGTGGAGGGACGCGCCCACTTCCTCTCCCTCCGGTTTCGGTGCAGTCTTCGCATTGGGGAAGGATCCTGTGCAGTTTGTCTTATTTACGGTTAAATTCGCCGGGTTTATCTCGTAAAACAAGGAAAACCTTAGAAAGATAATGGAAAAGCTGAAAAAGAGCGCATTGTGTGTATTTATTTTTTGGAGGAAACCCTTACAAAGTCGTACAAGCACGGGGATGTGGCACATTCCAGAATGTGTTTTTTTTTTACCCTTGCGTCTCAACCTCAGCAGTCACAGAGTGTCCGGGCTGAATAAGTGTAAATTAATCCAAAGTCAGACTTTTCTCTAAGAGCACGGCTTTTTCAGGAGGCTGGAATTCCGGTCTGAAGGGCTGGATATAGTACATGTATGTGAACGACAAAAAATATCCCAAAAGAAGCCCGAAATCACTTGTATTAAGTTGATTTTTTTCAATTTTTTTTTTTTTGTTAGTGCAAAGGTGGAAGGCCAGCCCAATGGTGACACGATCCCAGCGATCCCGGCTGAGCAGGCCGGGCCTACTGAAGCCTCTGGAGCTGCTGGGAGTTGTCAGAGTGATCAGATAGTGCAGAAAATAGAGGAAGTGCTCTCCGGAGCCCTCGGGACAGAGCTGCAGTGCAACCCAGGTAATAAAACTGCCCCTGGCAAATCTGTTCTTGGTGTGAGGATTGTGACTGTGCCTAAAATCGAATCAGTTTTATAGAGGTGAAAATGTGCTTCTTGGAGCTGCTCCTCTGACAAAATATGCATTTGCTGTGAATTGGTTAAATATTTTCTCTACTGTGATTTTACACCCAGTAAAATTTTATTTTATTTTTCTTTAATTTTGCATCCATTATGTATACTTCCAGCTAGAGAAATACATATTTTAAAATTGAGCTGGTTATTATATGTAAGCATTGTTATGGGGAAAAGGTGGGGTTTTTTCTTTCCAGTGCTGAAACACATAAACATTTTCCATGTGTGTTATATATATCTCTATATAATTCTATATGGACAGTATGGAATTACATTCTGTATATGTATAAAATATATACACATTTATTTTATCTGTACAGAATATAATTCTATATTGTCTATAAATTTTGTATAATTTTGTATCTACTCCACTGAACTGTTCTTAATACCAGAGCTGATGCTGATAGAAGCAGTTACTGCTTTGGATTGGTTTTCAGCATTATTTCATAAGAACATTTATTGCAAAACAGATCTGTGATAAACTGTTCAGTCAGAAGATGATTTGCTGTTTTAAAGTGTAGGTACTTACAATGCAGCCTTGTAAAGGTGAAGGGATTTTGATGTGTCAGTCCCAGATTTTGAATAAATAACTAGATTTTTTTTAATGATAAAAAGTCACATCGGAGTGTCACCTCTTGTGGGACTGGTCCTTGCTGTAAAATTTCTGACTGTGGAGAGTTGGTGAGGTGATGAAGGCTGTGATTACTGCATTTCTCATTTTTGGGAGTTGAAACACAGGTGATTGCAATGTGCTGGGTGAGTACAGTTCCAGAGACAGCACAGAAAACTCTTACTTTCAAAGGTTCTGCTTGCAGGAGTTTAGGATTGCTTTGGGAATTTTTGCTCAGTGGTTTGTGTACCTTGAGCATTTTCAAGTTTTTTATTTGTGGTGTATGAGCAGCGCTTCAGGCTGACATGGGGGATTTTGGTAGGATCTTGGTTGGTTGGTGGTTTTGGTGGTTTTGTTTGGTGATGCGATTTTTGTTCTTGTTTATTTTTTGTTTTGTTCTTTTGTGGAGGGCTGAGGCAAGTTCACATGGTAATAAAGAAGTGAGACTAGTTAACTTGGAAGTTAATAAAATTACCATGTGGGAAACGTTCCCACTGTCCACATCTAAAAACGAGTTGGACAAGTTGGCATTATCTGATTATCTGAATCTAATGAATTATCTTTGCAGATAAGTTCATTTTATAGAATCCTGGAATATCCTGAGCTGGAAGGGACCCCCAGGGATCCCCCAGTGCCCCCTGCCCTGCCCAGAGCCCCCACAGCCCCACCCTGGGCACCCCTGGCAGCGCTGCCCAAATGCTCCTGGAGCTCTGGCAGCCTCGGGGCCGTGCCCATTCCCTGGGGAGCCTGGGCAGTGCCAGCACCTCTGGGGGAAGAGCTTTGCCCTCAAATCCAGCCTCAGTCCCTGCTGGCCCAGCTGCAGCTGCTGCCTGGCTGCTGTCCCTGTGCCAGCAGCAGAGACCGGAGCTGTCCCTGCGCTGCCCCTCGGGAGGAGCTGCAGCCGCGGGGAGCTCTGACCTCAGGCTCCTCCAGGCTGAGCTGCCCAAGTGACCTCGTGGGGCCCCTCCAGAGCCTCCCCCATCCCCGTGTCCCTCCTGGCTGCCAGGGCACTGCTGACTCAGCTCCAGCTGGCCATGGATCAGGACCCCCAGAGCCCTTTCCACAGCTGTTCGCCGTCCACACAGCCAGGGTTGCCCATCCCAGGTGTGGAATCCAGCACTTCCTTTGCTAAACTCCACACAGATTGGGGATTGCCAATCTCTCTGATTTGGAGAGGTCTTACTGGATGGCTTCTCTGCCCTCAAGGGAGTCAGCAGCTCCTCCCAGTTCAGTGTTAGCAGACTAATTATCCCTTTGAGTCCCATATCCAGGTTGTTAGTGAAGATACTGAAGATAACAAGGCTGGGAATGGAGCCCTGCAGAACCTCACTGGTGCCTGTTGTCAGCCCCGTGTCACCCCAGTCACTGTCAGCTTTTGTGCCCAACCCATGGGCCGGTTGCTCACCCACTGGGTAATGCAGTTCTCCAGCTGTGGACTGAACACTTTTGTCCATAATTTGGCTCTGCTTCACTGTTCTCTCTCAGTGCATTCACAGCAATGTTGGTGCAAAATATATTTCTAAGTTGCTTATTCCATCAGAATGCACCTGAGGAGCTTATTATGGAACCCCAAGTTACATTAATTTAACAGTATTACAATTACCAAAAGCTTGTGCAATATTTTGGAGTGTTCACTGGAAAATAGTGAGCTTTTGGATCACAGATTCTAATTGGAGGGTCTGTGTTGCTGCCCTGGCCTGTATAAATAGAATCATTGAAAGGAACATGCGAGCAGACTCCAGTGTACAGCTCATATTCCACAGAAATCCCAGCAAGTTGCCTTTAATGAAGTGCCTTTCTCCTGAAACCGTGGCACTAGGTCTCCAGAAGGGCAAGGGCCTAACAATGGTTAAATCCAGAGGGAAGTGAGGTACAGAATGAAAAGGTGGTGATGGAAACCCCACTCTCCCTCTTCCCCTTCCTCATCAGTGATTTGCTTGTCCTGACAGTCATCTGAAATTGTTACTTTCTTGTTGGAAGCAAGTGCTCTAAGAGGAACATGCAGCTTTTTAGTGGCTCATGGCAGCTGCAGTCCTGCCTGTCCCAGCAGCTGTTTCAGACTGCAGTGCCTTAAAGTGGGTTTGGGATTGGGGACGTAGATACTCTTTTCTCAAATTTGTTAACACCCTTGTGAGTAACTTGGTCCCTAAATACACGGAGAATTTCTAACACAGCAGCAGGAGCAGCAACACTGGACTCACTTGGGGGTTAAAGCATAGCAGGGGAGAGTGGCTGGTCAGGTATTGTAACATAAATCCCCACTTTGATAATTGGTTTGGAAAATGGGAATTTTTGTTTACCTTCCACGTGCAGCACTGGGGATTTGAAAGCACATCTCCAACCTCCTGTTAGAATATGTCTGCCCCACTGAGTGTGGCTGGAGGGACATCTGACCCATCTGCCCTGCCCTGATGAGCCCCCACCTGCAGAGCTGCCCCAGCCCTGGGAGCAGCCCCGGGAGGAGCTGGAGCTGCTGGAGAGAGCCCAGAGGAGGCTCCAGGATGAGCAGAGGGCTGGAGCAGCTGAGCTGGCAGGAAAGGTTGGGAGAGCTGGGATTGTTGAGGCTGGACAGGAGAAGCTTTGGGCTGAGCTCAGGGTGGCCTTGCAGGCCCTGCAGGAGCCCCAGGAAACATGGAGAGAGAGAATTTCCAGGGAATGGAGTGACAGGACACAGGGGAGTAATAGAATATTTTAGTTGGAAGGGCACCTTGTAGATCATCTCATTCCAAATCCCCATGAGCAGGGACACCTGCCACTATCCTGGGTTGTTCCAATCCCTGTAAAGCCTGGCCTTGAACATTTCCAGGGACTGGACAGCTTCCCTGGGCAACCTGTGCCAGGGCCTTACCTCCCTCAGGGCAGAATTTTTTCTCAAGATCTAATCTAACCCTACTCTCCCTCATTTTGAACCCACTGTCCCTCATTCTGTCCCTCTAGGCTCTTGGCAGTAGTCTTCCACTGCCTTTACTATACTTCCAGGTACTGGAGGGTCATAGTTAGGTCACCTGAAGTCCCTCCAGGTCGAACAATCCCAGCTCTGCCAGCCTTTCCTGCCAGCACAGCTGCTCCAGCCCTCTGCTCATCCTGGAGCCTCCTCTGGGCTCTCTCCAGCAGCTCCAGCTCCTCCCTGGGCTGCTCCCAGGGCTGGGGCAGCTCTGCAGGTGGGGGCTCACCTGAGGGGCTCAGGGGCAGAATCCCAATCCCTTTCCTGCTGCCCACGCTGGGCATGGGAGGCTCTGGGCTGGGGCAGCTCCCGCTCTGCCAGGGCTGCTCCATCTGCTCATCCCAGCCTGGACTGATCCCAGGGGTTGCCCTGACTGGAGTGCTGCACTTGGCTTTGTTAAACCTCGTGAGATTCCCATGGGACACTTCTGGAGCTTGTCCAGATCCCTCTGGATGGCCCTGCCCTTTAGAGTTGTCACCTGCAAACCTACTGAGGATGCACTTGATCCTTCTATCATTAATGAAGATATTAAGTAACACTGATTCATTAATGAAGCTATTAAGTAGCGCTGGTCCCAGTAGAGTCTCCTGCAGGACACCACTGGTCACTGATGTCCATCAGGACTCAGCTTTTGACCACTACCCTCTGGATGTGGCCATCCAAACAGCTGCTGATGCACCTGACAACTCACCTGTCAAGATTCTTCCCTCCAGTTTGGAGAGAAGAATGTCATGGGGGCACTGTGTCAAATACTTCACAGAAGTCCAAATAAGTGCCATCTGTAGCTCTTTCCTTACCCACTGATGTAGTCAGTCCACCACAAAGGTCAGACAGGATTTTCCCGTTGTGAAGCTGTGCTGGCTGTCTCAAACCATGTCCCTGTCTTCCTTGTGCCTTACCAGAGCTTCTAGGAAGCTCTGTTCCATGATCTTCCCAGTAGGGTGGTAATGCCCAGAATCATTCTTCCCTTCTTCAGTGGAATGGTTTTTCAGTGCCAGAGGGCAAGGTTAGATCAGGTGTTAGGACGAGATCCTTCCCTATGAGAGTGATGAGGCCCTGGCACAGGGTGCCCAGAGCAGCTGGGGCTGCCCCTGGATCCCTGAAAATGTCCCAAGCCAGGCTGGACATCGGGGCTTGGAGCAGCCTGGGACAGTGGGAGGTGTCTCTGCCCATGGCATGGGGTGGAACAGGATGAGCTTTCTGGTCACTTCCAACCTAAACCATTCCTAAACCATCACCTAAACTGTGATACTATTTGGAAAGAGCTGTGTTCCACTAGACCTCTGTCCTGACTAGCAAGATTTGGTTATTTTTTCGGGGCTTGGAGCAGCCTGGTACTTGCAGTAACTCTGAGAGGAGGGAAAGACCGCCCTAAAGGGAGTGTGTACTCTTTGTGTGTGGTAGTTTAGAGAATCAGGCATGGTTTCCAACTTTAATTGTTTCGTCTGTCCATGTACTTCACAACTTTCACAACTGAAAGAATTTTTTTAAATGCAGTCTTATAAATGTTTACAAGATAAATGTCATTCTTTTCTAGATGTAGACAAAAATACTGTGAAAAATAGTACTCAGTCTACAAAAAGGAGCTCTACTGGCGAAGATGAGATTCCTAGGAAAAAAGCAAAGAAAAACAAGAAGCACAAAAGCAAGAAGAAGAAGAAAAAGAAGAAGAAAAGGAAGAAAGAGAAAAAGCATAAAAAGCAACCAAAGGAATCCAAGTTGAGTGCACGTCCCGGAGAGCCTGCAGGCGTGCAGCTGGCTCCTCACCTGATGCCAGAGCAGTCCAGCTCCCAACTGAATGTACAGCATGGAGTGTTTGCAGACGCAAACCTGGCTGGCCACATGCAGCCAGAACTGTGCTCAAAACCAACTGAGGGGCTTGATAATCAAGCTTTAGGACTTGTTTCTCATTCAGTGACTGATTCTCAGCAATCTGCAGGAAATCTTGGAAGTGGGGAGGGGACTTTGTGTGCAACAAATCCTCCACTAAATTTAGAAAGCATCCAGTCTAATATCCCAGAAAATACTAGTATAGCTCAAACTAGAATTTGCACTAGCGAAGAACAAATTCAGCAGTCCCATGAAAGTATTTATCCTGTAGCTATTAATGCCAGTGTTGTTGATACTGGAAATTATACTTGGTCCAGCATCCCACCTGGAATTGTTGGTAAATCAGAGATTCAGAAAGATTCAGTAGAAGCATTAGGTACAGAAGTCGCTCTGAAATCTCAAGGCATTGAGGAAGCAAAAGCTTCGGATGCAGCTCTCGAGCCTGAGACCATGGAGGTGTTGACTTACTCAGAAGCATCTCATCAGTCTGTGTCTCAGAGGGCAGCACAGGGGTTGGAAACAGCTTCAGAATCCATGTCCTTGGCAAGTGGTGTGACAACAACCCCTACATCTGCTAATTGGGCACATCCAGGTGCTGTGACCGTAACTCACATGGCAGTGGCTGGGCAGGAAGTGGGAATTCCAGAAACAACTGAAAAGTCTCTGCACATGGGAAATGTGAGAAGTGTGGAGAGATCTTTAGAACTGGGGGATGTGAGCAGAACTTTGGAGCCACCCCTGCAGCCCTCTGTTATATCTGGGAGTCTGAGCATGACTCAGGGCAGCCCTGTGGAGGCTTCCAGTGTTCTGAAAGCAAGCGTACCTTTGCAGCATCCTTTGACAATGTCTACAGTCACCTCTGTAGCTCATGTGGAAATAAAAAGTGCCAAAACACCTCCAGGACCAGGAGCGGTTGCAAAAATGAAGGATCTCGAACCAGCTATGGGAAATGTAAAAGCTTTGGATACAACCATGGAACCTGTGGGTGTTGCAGCAAAAGATGTCAGAGCAGCTCATGAAAGCCTGCAAGGCAAAAATGTGGAAGGTACCACAGGTTCTGCAGCAGCACTGAGTGCATCAGGAGTGTTTGTACAGCATGGAGTCTTGACAGAAACAAGGAGTGTGGACAGAACCCAGGGATCTACACTTCCAGCAGGATTGACAGGTGTGAATGTGGTTGCAGAGGCAGAAGAATTAAGAGCAACTTCAGAACCTGCAGCAGTTGTACAGACTTTCATTCCCCAAAGAGCTCCAGAAGTCCAGATGGCAGAGGGTTTTAGAAGTCCACAAGCAAAAGATTCAGAAGGTGCTTCATTGCTGAGAGAATCAAGACCTGAGAGTGAATCACACGTGAGAGGTTTGGCACCCGCCCTGTCTTTGCAGAGGGAAAACACCCAAGGTCTGGGAGGAGTCCTGAGATCAGTGACTGTGGTGGCAGCAGAAACTTCTACAGCAGCTTCGATGTCCTTACAAGTGGAAGGTGTGAAAGCTTCAGAAGAAGTTCTGCATTGTGGAACTGTTGCAAGTCCAGGACTTGCTGCTTTAGAAAGGACTCCTGAACCTGTGGTTGCACATGAAAGCATGGAACCAGTTAGAGAGGCTGAGGCACCAGCAGGGGTGATACCATGGCAAGCCACAGCAGAGAGAGAAGCTCTCCATGCAGGCCAACTAGAGAGTTCCATCATTGCACAGTCACAGGTGATGACACACACCAGAACCTCACAAGCTGAGTTGCTGAGGAAGAGAAAGGATTCAGAGCATGCTCCAGAAGCAGAGAGGAGCAGAGAAGCAATCCTAGAACCTGTGCAAACTTCAGAAACCGGTTCAAAATCTATTCAGGAACAAATAGTAAGTCATTCAGCAGCAGTATTGGAGTCTTTGCCCAGAGTGGAAGAAAACAGTATGGCATCAGGATTACTGACAGAACTGTCAGGTGTGCAAACTCAGGGATCTGCTGTAGAACATGGAATTGCAGCAAGGAAGACCAGCACACAAATAAACGAGCCCTCAGAAATGGAGAAAGCTAAATATTTGGAGCCAGCATCAGAAGCTGGAGAGGTGCAGTGGTTGGAGAGCATGAAAGAGTCTGCAGCAGTAGAGGTGAAAGGTTCTGGAACAGGTGAAGAGCTTGAGGTACCCATGGGTGATGCTTCAGCAGCTGTGCCAGAATACTTGCATGCTGAAAAGCCACAAGAGCTTCAAGTAGCTCTAGAACCAAAACCTGCTGCAGAATGGAAGAGTTCAGAAGAGGCTCTAGAAAGCTTGGATGCTTCTGAAATAAAACCTTTTGAAACAGTTCCCAAACCAGGGGATGTGGAAGGCCAGGAAACCACCCTGGAAGATGCAGTGACAGCTGAGGTACAAGATGTAGAAGGAGTACAGAGTCAACAGGTGGAGGATATGGTGATTGAGAAGGAAGATGCGGAGCAGGCTCAAACATCTGAGCCTTTGGTAGCAGAAACAGTTTTTAGTTCTTCACATGCAGCAAAGGAAGAAGTTTCAGCAGGGACTCCTGTAGCAGAAACACAGGATTTGGCAACTGCTCCTCCAACTGTTACAGAGCTGAAAGAAGCAGAAGCAGCTGTAGGGTTGGAGGCAGAGGCCAAAGATTTGGAAGCAGCTTCAGTAGCTGAGACTGATGCAGAAGCAGGTCCAGAACTTATAGAGGAAGGCCAGTTGGAAGACACTCCAGAGGCTGAGGATGTCAAAGAAGCAACTCCAGAGGAGGACTCAGAAAAACGAGACTCAGAAACATCTGATGTGCAACCTGATGTGGCAGCACGAATGAAAGAGACTCTCATGAGGCTTGAGAATGTTGTTGAGAAAAGCAGTCATAGAGCCAGTGAGAAAAAACATGATTCAAAGAAACAGAAAAGGAGCCGTTCCAAGTCTCAGTCCAGGTCTAGGAAGCGAAAGAAAAAATCGAGGTCACGTTCTACTTCCAGGCGTTTGACCTCTAAAAGAGCACGTTCTAGGAGCAGAAACTATTCGGTTTCCAGAAAAAAACATTCCAAATCTAGGTCCCGATCCGTGGAGAAAAGAGAGAGAAGAGTGTCTTCCCGGCGGTCCAGGCGCAGACGTTCTAGGTCATCTGACCGGTACAGGTCTAAATCCAGATCAGCAGAAAAGAGATTGTCCAGACGGAGACGTTCCAGGTCATCTGACCACTACAGGTCTAAATCCAGGTCAGTGGAGAAGCGATTGTCCTCCCGAAGGTCCAGACGCAGACGTTCCAGATCTTCTGACCGCTACAGATCCAAGTCCAGGTCAGTGGAGAAGCGATTGTCCTCCCGAAGATCCGGACGCAGACGTTCCAGGTCTTCTGACCGCTACAGGTCTAAGTCACGGTCAGCGGAGAAGCGATTGTCCTCCCGAAGGTCCGGGCGGAGACGCTCCAGGTCTTCTGACCGCTACAGATCCAAGTCCAGGTCAGTGGAGAAGCGATTGTCCTCCCGAAGGTCCGGGCGGAGACGTTCCAGATCTTCTGACCGCTACAGATCCAAGTCCAGGTCAGCGGAGAAGCGGCTGTCCTCCCGAAGGTCCGGGCGGAGACGCTCCAGGTCATCCGACCGCTACAGGTCTAAGTCACGGTCAGTGGAAAAGAGGTTGTCCTCCTGGCGATCCCGCCGCAGACATTCCAGGTCCTCTGACCGTTCAAAATCTAGATCCAGGTCTTCAGAAAAGGGAGGAGGCAAAGAATACTCCTGGAGGTTCAGACATCGGTCTGGTTCCTCCGATCGTTCAAAATCCAGGTCAAGATCTGTTGAGAAAAGAAGTCGGAAGGCATCTGTACGGAGGTCCAAACGTCAGCGCTCAAAGTCCTCGGATCGCTACAAGTCTCGATCCAGGTCGGTAGAAAAGAGAGATCGAAAGCAATCATCGCGGAAGTCTAAACGTCAGCGCTCCAAGTCCTCTGACCGTTACAAGTCTAGATCCAAATCAGTGGAAAAAAAGAAGGAATCCTCACGAAAATCCAAGCGTCGCCGCTCAAAATCTTCTGAACGTTACAAGTCCAGGTCTAGGTCTGTTGAAAAAAAGCGCAAGGAGTCTTCAAAAAAATCCAAACGGAAACGTTCCAAGTCCTCTGACAGTGTTAAGTCAAGGTCCAAATCTGTAGAAAAAAAAGACAAGTTACCCTCAGCAAAGTCCAGTAGCAAGCATGTGGAGTCTTCCGAACTTCAGGAGTCAGCCAAAGGTCTTGACGAAGATGTTCCTCAATCTTCTTTTGGAAGTGAAGGTAAATCCTCTAACGGTCCCACATCAGTAGCTTTGTCTGATGAAGGAGTGAATGGCCCAGTGCTGCCACCATCATTTGGAAGCGGATTTTCTAAAACTTCAGAGAGCCATGAGGAAAGCTCCTCATCTGTTGAAAAAACGGCAGATCTGCAGCATTCTGCCACATCTGAGGTGGATACCTCCAAAACCCCAGATGACCAGGAATTGAGATCCACACCTGTGGAAAAAACACAGGATTCAGAGCTGTCCATGCCATCTGAAAATGGATCAACTGAAAAACCAGCAGCTCTGGAGTCTTCACTCCTACCTGAACTTCCATACTCCACATCCAAGTCAAGATCCCCTTCTGTTGAAGAAAGGGGAGATCTAGAAACTTCTTCAGTAGCAGAATTCCATCTCTCTGCATCCCGTGAAGATGAGTCCAGAACTGCACCTCTCAGAGAAGTAGAAGGTCCAGAGCTTCCTCCATCACTTAAAAGAGACCTGCAACTTCAGTCATCTTCTCTGCTATCCGAAGGTGGGCTCTCCAACTTCTCTGATGGTCATGGATCACAGCATATCCCTGGTGAGCACACAGAGCTTTCACAGGTTCTGCAAGTTCCTGAACGTGAGTCTTCCCAGCTGGCTGACAGCCCTGGAGAAGTGGAAGCTCAGAGGCCTTTCCTTCCACCTGAAATGATCCACCCTGTAATCCCTGATGGCTGTGAGTCAGGCCAGATGCAGGAGCCTTCTCTGGCTTCTAACAGTGGACACTTCATGTCTCCTGATGGACATGAATCAGGATCCAGCTTTGCTGCACCAGTAGAGGAGCATCCATTGTCTGTAGGTGAGTCCTTTAAGTCACCACATGGAAATGAACAAAGATTTTTATCTGTTGAAAAAGTCAAGGCTCCAGATGTTTCCATGACATCTGTGTGTGGTTCTGTTGAGGTGTCTGCTGACCTCATTTCAGTGTCTTCTTTTGAAGTTCATGAGTCCAGATCATCTGTTGACAAGGGTTTAGATGGTCCAACACTTCCCCAAGTGCTTGAGGTTGACTGCTCCAGATCTTCAGAAATGCATGAATCAAGATACCTAACTGGAAAAATAGATGGTGCAGGATCTTTGGTAATGTCTAAAAGTGGGATTCCCATATGCCACGATGGCCACAAAGCAAAGTACTATTCCTTTGAGCAAACAGAGAGTGCAGAACTGTCAGTGGCATCTGAGCTCCGGTGTTCCATCTTTCCTGAAGGCTATAAATTAACATCTGCTGCAGTTGAAAAAGTGGAGATCCAGAAGCCTTCTCTCTCACTAGAAAGTGGGTTCTCTGTGTCTGCTGATGGTTGTGAATCAGTGGGCACACCTGAAAAACTACAGCCCCCAGTGACTGCTGTGGCATCGGAGGGTGGGATTCTGCTGTTGCCCGACAGTCACGAGCTGAGACCTGTCCCTGCAGAAAAAGCAGAGGTGCTGAATTCATCTGAACTGAAACACCTGGCATCCCCTGATGGCTACAAGCTGAGATCTGCCTACAGTGAAGAAGTACAGGTGCACGAACCCTTTCTGATACTGGAAAGCAGGTGTTCTGTTGCCTCAGATGGTCCTGAGGTGGCATCCACCCCTTTTGAAAGAGCTGAGGAACCTTCTCAAGTGTCTGAAAATGAGTACACGATAGGGCTTGATGGCCCAGAGTTGACATCAACCCCTGCTGAAAAAGCGGAGCTGCGGAAGCTTTATCAGATGCCTGAAGAAAGATGTCTGGAGTCCATCGACAGCCGGGACCTGCAGTCACCCTCTTTTGAGGAGACACATGTGCAACAGCCTGCTTTGGTGTCTGAAAATGAACATGCCATGTCCTGGGTGGGCCAGGAGTTGAGGTCCAGCTCTCCTGAGAAGGCAGAGGTGCAGGAGGAGGCTGTGGTTCCTGACACTGCTATGTCTCCTAAAGATCACAGACTGGACTCTTTCTTGGCTGCAAAACCAGAAGTGCAGGAGTGTTCTCTGCTGCCTGAAAACGAATATGGCAAGTCTTCTGAGGGCCAGGAGGTGACAGGCAGCCCTGCTGAGAGGGAGGTGCAGGAGCCTTCTGTGACACCTGGCAGTGAATATTCCATCTTCCATCAATGCCAAATACTGCAGCCTGGCCTCACAGAAAGCACGGCAGGGCAGGAGTCAGTGCTGGTCCCAGACAGCCAATATGCTGCATCGCCCAAGGGGCAGGAGCTGCTCTACATGGAAAAAGCAGAGGTGCAGGAGTGTTCTTTGCTGTCTGAAAACAAGTACGATGCATCCCCTGAAAGGCATCGTTTGAGATCCAGTCCTGTTGAAAAAGAATTGGGGGAGCATTCTGAAGCATCTGAAAGTGAAAGTTCAATATCCACTGAGAGCCAGGAGTTGCAGTCTGCTGTTGCTGGAAAAACAGAGGTGCAGGAGTTGTCCTTGTCTGAAGGTGAATGTCCCATGACCCCTGAAGGTCAGGAGCTGCAGTCCAGCCCTGCTGAAAGAGTAATAGCCAAGGAACCTTCTCTGACATCTGAACATGGTCTGTCATCTGAGGAGTACGAGTCAGGATTGCCATGTGCTGTGAAGACGGAGGGTGTGGATTCTGCTTTGACAGCTGAACGTGACCATCTGTTTTTCGAGAGCCAGGAGGTGAGTTTCACCTCTCTTCAGAAAAGAGACCATTCTCCAACACCTGAAAATGAGCGTGGAGCATCCCCTGATGGGCAGGAGTTGAGATTTACCACTGCTGGAAAAGTAGACAGTCTTGAACCTTTGACATTGAATGATAGAGCCTCCGTGTCCCCTGATGACAGTGACTTGAAATCCATCCCTGTTGAAAAGATGGATCATGCAATGCCTTCTTCAATGCCTGAAGGACGCTCGGTGTCTCCTGATAACTGCAGTGTGAGATCAGGCCCTGGTGAAGAAACGGGAGATCTGGAGCCCTCTTTGAGGTCCGAGCGTAGATACTCCACATCCTCCTACCAGGAAGGTCATGAGCCCAGGTCTCCCATGGAGGAAGAAGGTCTGGAGTCCTCTGTGACCTCTGAACATAGACAATCCCTGTCCCCTGAGGGCCATGACCAGAAGTCTCTTGCAGATGAAGAAACTGATGATCTGGAGAGGCGTTCCAGTTCTGATGAGCACGAGTCAAGATCTAGCATTGGTGAAGAAGCAGAGGATCTGGAGCAGCCTTTGACAGCAGAACATAGGTGCTCTGAGTCCTCTGATGAGCACGAGTCAAGGTCAACCACTGGAGAAGAGGCAGAGGATGCAGAGGCCTCCTTGGCAGCTGAAAGAAGAGACTCCGTATCCTCTGATGACCGTGACTCAAGATCTGCTGCTGGGGAAGATGTAGAAGATGGGGAGCCTTCCTTGACAGCTGAACGTAGACACTCCACATCATCTGATGACCATGAGTCGAGGTCTACAGCTGATGAAGAAGCAGAGGATTTGACAGCTGAACATCGCTCTGTGTCTCCTGATGGACAAGAGTCAAGGTCAACTGTTGGTGAGGAGGCAGAGGACCAGGAGCTCTCTCTGACAGCTGAGCGTAGACACTCCACATCTTCAGATGAACAGGAGTCGAGGTCTACTGCAGGTGAAGATGCAGAGGATGTGGAGCCCTCCTCAGCAGCTGAACAAAGAGATTCCACCTCATCAGATGAGCAAGAGTCAAGGTCTACTGCTGGTGAAGAAGCTGAGGATGTGGAACCTCTGACAGCTGAGCACAGACGTTCCGCCTCCCCTGATGGTGCTGAATCGAGGTCTACTGCTGCTGAAGAGGAAGGAGAGGATGCAGAGCCCTCCTTGACAGCTGAACAAAGAGAGTCCACATCGTCAGATGAGCATGAGTCAGAGTCTTCCAGTGGTGAAGAGGAGGGAGATGATGCAGAGCCCTCTTTGGCAGATGAGGAAAAGCAGGATTCTGTGCCTCTTGAGCAGTCAGAGGAACAGGACTCTTCCTTTGTCCCTGAAAGCAGACGTTCTGAGTCTTCCGAGCGTGAAAAATCCAGATCCAAATCTGTTGATAAAGCATCTGACAAGGAGTCTCCGCAGAGATCTGTAAGCAGACACTCAAAGTCTCCTGCTCGCCAAAAGAGCCGGTCCACGTCTGTAGAGAAAGCAGCAGACAAAGAGTCCGTGCGGAGGTACAGGCGCAGACGCTCCAGGTCCACAGCTCGCCAGAGGAGCCAGTCAACATCTGTGGAGAAAACAGCAGACAAGGAATCCTCCCGCAGGTCCAGGCGGAGACGCTCCAGGTCTGCTGCCCGCCAGAGGAGCCAGTCCAAGTCTGTGGAGAAAACAGCAGACAAGGAATCATCGCGCAGGTCCAGGAGCCGGCGCTCCAGGTCCTCCCAGCGCAGATCCAAGAGATACGACACAGACTCGCGCTCCAGGCGGAATCGCTCCAGGTCGGCAACACGGAGGAGAGCGTCCAGATCTCGGTCCAGCTCGTTGTCGCGCTCCAGGCACAGGAGGAGAAGCAGGTCAAGGTCGGCATCACGAAGGCGGCGTTCCTTGTCCAGAGACAGGCGCAAGAGGTCTCAGAGGAACAGGTCGAGGTCTACTGACAGGAGGAGGAGAAGATCCGACTCCAGAGACCGGAGGATATCGCTCCGGTTGCGGAGCAGGAGTCGGAGCCCTCTTCGCCAGAGGCGCTCGCGGTCCCGGGGAAGGCGACGGAGCTCCAGCAGGTCCCCGATCCGGCTGCGGCGCTCGCGCTCCTCGGGGAGAAGGCGCTACAGCAGATCCCCCGACCGGCGCAGGTCCAGGTCCTCGGAGTTCTCCAGCAGATCACCCAAACGTCTTACAGACCTGGGTAAGTGACTGCTTCATTTTCAGCAGTTCTGTGGTGAGGTGGTAGTGGGTGGATTTGCAGAGTCTGATTTTAGCTCTGGAGCATTTATAAGGGATTTGTTGAAAGTCACTCTGTGCAGTTTTAGGCAGTGACTTCCAGCAGGAACTTGTATGTTGGAGCAGAATCAGCGGTGAGCATTTGATTGAAAGCCTCTTTAGAGCCAGTTTTACCTTGGTTCTAGAGCTTTTGTACAAAAGTGGCATGTTGCAGTCTCAAGGAACATTCTACATGGTATGTAAGAAAATTCAGAATTTATACTCCAGAGAACAAAGGCCATTCAGGTGCCAGCTGGAGAGTCCCTGGCTCTGTTGTCAGCTCTTCCCAGGATTCTGTCTTGTCTTTTTGCCATGGTAAGAACTTAAAGGAAAGAGAGACTTGTTTCTGAAAGTAATCCCAGACCCAACAGATCAGAAAATAAAATTTTAGGAGCTGCATCTTTCCTCTCTGCTTGTAGGAAGAGTGGCTGTGTTATTTCCTTGGGTAGTGAGTTAATAAGGGGAAAGAAGGTTTGAACTGGGAGATGAGCTCTTGCACAGTGTGAGAAAACCTGTGGTGGACTTGAGGTTCTGAGCCTTGCAGTCCTGCCTCAGAGTTACCATGGAAGCTTTCCAGTTAGAGAGTTATTTGCAAATTGGCAGAAGGCTTAATTTAATTTTGCTTCCTATTTCTATGTTAGAAATTTCCTTTTTCTTATTAAAGCAAAATACTGTTCTGTTAACAGTTTTGCATCTAATTGTATTTTAAGCAAGTGCACATTTTACTCAGAATTTGTTTTTCTGTTTGGTGGGTGTAAGTAGCTTTTGGGCTACATCTGGGGAGATGAGACTTCCTCCAGAGGTTTGAGAGCTTTTCAGGATAGATAATGAGAAAACTCTGGACTTTATGCCGTGTAGGAAGGACTCAGTATTGCCAAAACAGGAATGAACCAATGAAGTAAGAGACTTCAGAACTTGGGGGGGTTGGAGGATGTTGTAGTTGGGAATGCTGTGCTTTGGGTTATATTTGCAGTTTCACTTGTCTTCTGCACAGCCCAGGCTTAAAGTCTGGAGCAGCTCAGTACAGTTCCAGTTATTGTCACAGAACACAGAAAAGCACAGTGCAGGTAGAACCTTGTTCAGTTTGCCAGAAGAGCTTCTTTATTATTAAAACAAAAATCTATAAAAAATAATAACTTCTCTTTAAAAAAAACCCAAATCTTTCTAGACAAGGCCCAGCTGCTTGAAATCGCCAAAGCCAACGCAGCCGCCATGTGTGCGAAGTCTGGCGTGCCCTTACCCCCGAGCCTCATGCCTCTGCTGTCCCAAAAGAAGGATGACAAAGCCAACCAGAAGTCCTCGAGGGACACCCTGAAGGAGCTCACTGAGGTGAGGGAGAGCAGCAGCATCAGGCCTGGAGATGACCACACTGGGCTTGGTGACCTGTGGGAGGTTGTCACTGTGCTGCTGTCACCCGGGAGCTGCTTTGTGTTCAGAATCCCAGGGTCCCAGGACTGCACCTTGGCCCCAGCCCAGAGCCCTGAGTGCCACCTGCAGCCCTTCCTTGGGCACCTCCAGGGCTGGGCACTGCAAACCTCCCTGGGCAGCCCCTGCCAAGGCCTGACTTTCTGAGCCCTTATTCTCCACACAGGTTTTTGTAAGTCATCAAAACTGGTATTTTTAATAACGTGGAAATGTATGAAATCAAATTGTTTTGCTTTTTCTTATTTGTAGTTTTGATTCTGTTCTAATTCTGTACAAATAGATAGTTGTCCCTGCAGTCCTGTCAGTGAAATCCAAAGTTTTCACTCCTGATTTTTGTTCTGGTGGTATTAGTTATGGTTTGAGCTGGAAGGAACTTCGAGGCTCAGCCTGTCCCACCCCCTGCCATGGGCAGGAACACCTTCCTCTGTCCCAGGCTGCTCCAAGTCCTGTCCAACCTGGCCTTGGACTTCCCTCAGAACGGAGAAAATCTGGAATAGAAAAATACCGTGATTTTTTTTTTAATTGACTGTGACACTTCTGAAATTGTGCATATAGAAATAACCTGAGATGAAGCACTGTCCAGGTGCTGAGAGATAATCTGCAGTTGTGCCTGGGCTGGGGGAGCAGAAGTGCTGACCAAGGGCTGGGTTGGTGCAGGTGCCCTGTGCTGACATCCTGGGTGACTTCAGGTACCCAGACTGAGATCCAGCATAGCTTGTGCTGATCTGCAGGCCCCAAATCTGCACCTCCCTTCCCTTTCCAACTTCGGAGATCTGTTAAATGATATTTCTGTTGTTTTGGCTCAGAGCTGTCCACAGAAGCAGTGCAGGTGGTAGGAAATCAGTAAAGACATTTTAACCATAAAATTCTGGCCTCTCAAGGAAGTCTTTTTGTCTTTGGTCTTTTTCTTCCTCTCTTTTCCCCCTGCAGAGGCTCCTCCCAGTTTGGTATCCCTATAAAACCTCTGTGTTTTAATTCTGTTGCACATCAGATGGGTGTGCCTTGCATAGCTGGCCAACACCACAGTATTCCAGAAGAATCTGAGCTCTTGTGGAGCCACCACTTCTGACAAGGTCCCTGCACTGCCAGAGAGCTGAGTCAGTAAACAAAGAGTGCCTGGCAAAGCCATGGTGGATAATTTGTTTAGAATATCCAAAGTACATCTACTGATGCTGTTGCTAAAAGATACTCCACCTGGTTTAATAAAGAAAAACACTTTTTTTGATAGAAATGTCCTTTGTGAGTTTAGGTTTACTCAGGGCTGACATTTCCCTCTGTTTTGTTTTTCAGAAATGCAAGAAGATTGCTCAGAGCACTGATGATGTGATAGTGAACAAGCCTCACGTTTCTGATGAGGAGGAGGAGGAGCGTCCTTTCTATAACCATCCTTTCAAGCTGAGTGAACCCAAACCTATTTTCTTCAATTTAAGTGTGAGTGCTACTTACATTTTCAGTTCTCTAAATGCTGGTTCTTTTTAAATAATGCAAGCAATTCTACAGAAAATATATCAAGGGTTGATAATCTTGGTGAAACTGGGAGAATTTTTTAATCAGTTTAAAGGAACACTCCAAATTCCATCAAGATTAAATTGATAATCTTGGTAAAATTGTGAATGTTTCTTTAAGTGTATCTGGGAATCATGCTTTGAAGCATGAATTAGAATTTGTTTAAATTTTGTTGGGGTTTGGGGTTTTTTGGGATGGTGGGTGGATATTTTTCAGTTTTATTTGGGGTGGGAAGTTGTGCCTATGAAAGTCTGTCCTGATTTTGCAGGATATAAAGCACTAAAGAGCTTTAATATGCTCAGCAACAACAGAAATAACATTCCTGGTTTTGTGTATAAATATGTATAGCTTGTGGTGTACACAAAATAAGCAGTGGTGCACATTCACATAAAGTGTAAGGTAGAAATGGATTTAGATTTTATATTATATTGTTAGGAAAGGCTGCAAGGAAACTCAAGAAACCTTGGAATTCTTCCAGGCTCTGAGGAGGAAAATTCTGAAGTGGTTATGGGCTGCTCTGCCTCTTGGTCTTGTTTCTGACCCTTTTGGTTTTGTTCTTTCTGTCTCCTAAAACCATTCCCATTCATATTCCTAGGAGTTTATCCAGTATTATCCAGTGCTGCCAGCTGTGTTTGCCTCTTGGAAGGGAACCTAGCAGGGATTTCTGCAGGTTTTTAATATATTAACAACACCAAGCAAAACAAGGCCACAGACATCATCTGCTCAGAGACTCAGGCTGCTGAGTCTAAAAATAGGCCAGAATTAGAAACTCAAATGCTGAGAGCTGCTTTCTCTCCACTCATGGGGAGCTTTTGATCACAGGCAATGTTTTACTGCCCAGGATTTTTACCTTGGGGCTTTCCACACAAAATAGCTGTGTGGCAGGTGGAGATTGTTCTCCATGTGAGTGGGGTCCCCTGGGAGAGGAGGGTCGGGGATTTTGGGTGGCTGAAGTACTTTCAAGGGGGTTTTCATCTTCTCTGATAGCACAGTTTGTGGGTCACTTGTGTGTTCTTAGGGCTGTGCCAAAATGATTAACTATAGAAAGGTTTATTGCTCTAGAGTAAGAATGAGTGTTCTGTAAAAACCAAATCCCAGGTGTTTGCAACAAAACCGCCTCATGACTTTTGGGTGTTTTCAAGTCTTAAATTCTGCTGATCTTTTATTTCTTTCAGACTCCCAGCATAAAACCAGCACCACCACCCCAACCAAAAAACCAGGTCAGCCTGTCCAAGGAATTCCCTGTTTCCTCTGGGTCTCAGCATAGGAAGAAGGAGGCAGACAGTGTGTATGGAGAGTGGGTTCCTGTGGACAAAAACGGCAAAGACGACGGCAAGGACGATGTTTTCCCCAAGCCAGCCATTGAGGTAAGGAAGGCAAGGAGAGCATATCATATAAGAAAACCAAAACCATCACCTGGGGAGTCTGGTACCAAATTGCAGTCTGGGAAAAAAAAAAAAGGCACTAAAAAAGGTAGTGCCTAGCGCTGCACTAAGCTGAGGAGCTGAGCTCTGCAAGTGGGGATGCTCACCTGGGCAGTGGTGGAAGCAGCCTGTACCCATCCTGCTTCTGGTGCTGCCTTGGTCTCAACAGAATTTAAACTGTAGCTGGAAGATGAAAAAACTTCCTCGTTCAGTTTTCTGTAGAGGTTAATTAAAAATACCTTGAGATTTGCACAATAATGTATGTAGTGCTAACTAAAATTGTCCCACCAGTCTTAGAACAAGAACATTACACTGGAATGTAATCCATTAACAATTGTAAGTCACTTCCTCTGGATGTATTGATTTTTTAGCTTTCCAGTCACGTTTTCTCCCATGGCTGTCTTGCACGTGGCCTTCTAAAAGAGAATCTAATTGTATGGATAATAAACTAAAAAATCCAAAGCAAGTGGTTTTCCCCTTGAAATTTCTTCCAAAGAACATTTTTGAGGGCCGCTGTAATTAAGTTAATTAAATATTTAAGAGAGATGTTAATATTTTTAAGTTGATGTTGCCTCAGTGCAGCTGAAGCCTTGTTCTTGCACCTTCCAAAGGCAAGCCCCAAAGCCTCTCCATCAATTTCTGACAAAGCCATCTTGGCACTTGGTTTCTCAAGACCTCTCTGGTACTGTTCAGTTCACTCCTTGAGGCCCAGAATTTCCTTCTGGCTCTTTTACAGCACCAAAATCACAGATGATATAACTTAGCCAGCATTTTCATGGAATCCCTCAGAATTTGATGGTTGGGCACCCAGTTCCTTTTCCCTCAGCACAGGTGGGAGCTGCCCTTTGGGCTCTCCTGCTCCAGTAAAACCCTGAGATGTTTGTGAAGAATGTCATTCCCAGTTTCCTTGCAGTAAATATATTTAACGTAACTTCCTTTCCTTCCTGTTGTGTGTATCTTTATAAATGCCTGTAACTATGTTGTCTGTTTTTATATTTTGTAAATAAATATTTTTATTTGCCTTTACCTTAACTTGGTTTGTGTTAAGGGTGATTTCAGGGGCGTTAGCTCCCAGCAGGCTGTACCATCCCCTGGGGTTTGGGAAGTGCAGGTACAGAATTGCTGTGTGTTTCTGCAGGGAGTCTGACAGGTAACACAGTGCTTCTCTGCTTCATTCTTCAATGTTCAGGAGGACTCTGTGGTGGAAATGGCTCCTTTGGAGCAACATGAGGAGCTCCCTTGCTGGGGGAGTAGAGAGCTGGGGGTGCTTGGAACTTCAGGAATCTTCAACTAGAATTGACCCCCATTCTTTGTTGCTGATTTTGCAATACTTGTGACAATTCTGAGGCAAGTCTTGACATTGAACCCCACACAATTGGTTTTGTTGCTGTGTTTTAATTCACATATTAGTTATGGGCTTAGTCTGAAGTGGCCCTGCTAGTACATTACAGCTTGTTTTAATAAAACCTGATGCCTTGAAGTAGTTGTGTGTGGTAGCAGGAGATGGAGGGGAAGGTCTGCAGTGATCTGAGGGCTCACCATGTCTGTAGCAGGCAGAGACCTCTGAGGAAGGAGTGTTTGGAAGTGTGGAGTGGCAGGGTTGGGTTATCTATCCCAGGTGACTGGTGCAGAGCTGCTGTTGGCACCTAAGGATGCAGTAAAAGCATTCACAGACCTCCAGAGTGTGTAAAACACCTGCTTCTTACTTGCTTCAGTGTTTGTGATTTGTGGGGGCAAGTGTGAGAAAGGAGAGCCCTGGGAGAGAGCAGCACCTCACTTCCACCTTAGCTCAGGAATAACAACAACTTCTTACACCTCAAGCAGAGATGGTTTGTTGTTTTTTTTTTTTCAAGATCCAAAGCTGCCATCGAGTGTCTTGACATAACACAGAGCCCTGGTGGTCTCCAAAATGGAGAAATGTTTGGGAATTAACACAGCAGGGAATGTTGCTAGGCCCCAGTCTGGTAAAGCACTAAGACACCTGTTTAGCATGGCAGTGGTCCCCTGTGCTTTCATGGACTGCTTCCATGCCTTTGTGTATTGCTGGATTGAAACTTTTGGTGAGTAGAAGAACTTTTATTTATCTCCTGGACCAGTTTCACAAACAGAAAATTCAAGTATTATTTGAATTATGTGAGAGAAACTTGAAAATTTGGCCAGGGTGCATTTGAAACAGGCATTTTTACATCCATGCTGTTGTGTGAGGGGGTTGGTAGATAATATTTTAATTCTTCTTGTGCCTTTTTAATGTTCTCTGTGACAAGAAATAAGCACTGAACTCAGTCCGTAGACACTTGGGACTTGTGGGATTTTAGCTCTGTTTTGGTCCATGCTAGATATTCCAGCAGTGATCTTCCCAGCAGAAACACCTTTGTCCCAAACACCAGCAACAAAGCCCCATCTTAAAATCAGATCTAATAGAGCACAAAAGCAACTCCTGTGTTCGATGCCATTGTAGATGTTCATATCTGTCTCTTCCTTTCAGTATTTGCTAAATTCTTGACCAGGTTCCTGGGACAGGGTTTATGGTTTAACAGTGTTTGTTTTGTGGAGCTGAGTCAGTTTTAAAGGAGTTTCAGTTTCTCCTGCTGACCCTTTGGTACAAAATGTGTGAGGTTGAGGCTGAGATAGTGACAACAAAAGAAGCCAGGCTTTTACAAAGCAAATGAAAATGAAGTTCAGGTTAACCCATCACCTTGATTTGTGTGTGTGCCAGCTGCTCTTCTGATTATTGGGTTTTTTCTGTGCCTCAACCAGCCCCAGCCCTTCCTGCTTCTGTCACTCCTCAAGAAATTCCATTTGTCTTTGCACACTCTTCACAGAATGATCCATGAATGCACATCCTTTGAGGAGCAGGGCACAAGGCTTTTATAAAACAGCTGAACACCAGCCAGAATTCATTATATTTTTACAAGTATTTTCCAAATGTTGTGGATTTCTCTGCCTGTGGCTTTGCCCAGAATGAAGGTTTGCAGTGAGCTTCTTCATGTATTTCATGTTTTCACCCAAGTCACTCCACAACATCATTTCAAATTTATTTTTCTTTATATTTTACTGTAGTTCAGCAGCACAGATGAAGTTAATTCTTTCCAAAGTAGTGGATTCTCTGAGCTCACAGCCTGGTTTTATACAATCCCAGTGGCTGGAGCAGCCTCCCAGCCCCTGCAGTCCCAGCTGTGCCCCATGGCCACCTTGTCCCCAGCCCAGAGCCCTGAGTGCCACCTGCAGCCCTTCCTTGGGCACCTCCAGGGCTGGGCACTGCAAACCTCCCTGGGCAGCCCCTGCCAAGGCCTGAGCTCCCTTTCCATGGGCAAATTCCTGCTGCTGCCCACCCTGAGCCTGCCCTGGCCCAGCCTGAGGCCGTTCCCTCTGCTCCTGTCCCTGTTCCCTGCCAGCAGAGCCCGACCCCCCCGGCTGCCCCTCCTGCCAGGAGCTGTGCAGAGCCACAAGGGCCCCTGAGCCTCCTTTGCTCCAGCCTGAGCCCCTTCCCAGCTCCCTCAGCAATTCTCCAGCCCCTTCCCAGCTCCCTCAGCAATTCTCCAGCCCCTTCCCAGCTCCCTCAGCAATTCTCCAGCCCCTTCCCAGCTCCCTCAGCCCCTCCTGAGGCTCCAGCCCCTTCCCCATCTTCATTCCCTTCTGGTTTAGGCTGAAGATGAAAATTTGAAGCACTAAAATGAAGACTGCGGAATGCATCTGATTCCTGCTGGAATTATTTTATACAGACAAGCTTTAGTGTGACTTAATAGCAGAGTGCTCATGTGTGCAACTCTGCATGAATTTTTGGTTAAATTGCATTTAATTCTGTTAGTTAAGAAGATCTCATTGAACAGTAAAATGCTTCTCTGTTTATCACACACCAGAACTTTTTGTGACAAACAGTTCTTAGAAAATAAGTCACAGGATATTTTATGTGTACAGGTGATTTTATATTACCAGGGTATTACAATTTAAATCCAGATTTGTCTTTGTTCAGGAAAGTCCCTCTTGTGTGGATTTAAGTAGTCCCAGGATTTCCATTACGTTGCCTCAGCTGCTCCCTGTGTAACCCCACTTGGTAGCATTGATTCTCCAGCAGCTTTTCCCAGCTCAAGTGGACATTGTTGCGCTCTGCTGTATTTTTAGAAATGCTCTTTTTCCTCCTAGTGTGTGGACATAACCACAGCCATGAACGACAGAGCAGTGGCCCAGAAAAGGCTCAATGAGAACTCCTTTGACCTGGAGGCCATGTGCATGTTGAACCGGGCACAGGAACAGGTAAGCTGGGGCCTTTGCAGCAGCATTTTGGGGAGCTTGAGGAAAATTGAGGTTTCCTTTCCATGGGAGAGCTGATTTTTTTCTCTCCTGTTTAAGTTTGGAAACCCAGTTGTGGGCCAGTGTTTGAAAGTTCTTCCTTGGCTTTGCACTTCCAGACACTGAGTTTTAATGAGCTCTTTTGTGTGTTCGATGTTTTCACCCAAGTCGCTCTGAAACATAGTTCCACATCTGTTTTTCTTTCAATTTTATTGTAGTTCAGCAGCACAGAGGTAGGAATGCTTTCCAAAGCAGTGGATTCAGCAGTTTTGGGGGTGAGGAGACCCTGAACTCGCTGGAGTTGCAGCTCAGGTTTCAGGGTGACCATTCAGATGCTCAGATTTTGGGAGCACCTGCTTTCACCCGAGTGCCACTGAACACACCAGACATCAACAACATGATGTGCAAATTCCTGAGAGACAGCAGAGAGTTGCAAAGGGAAATGTGGAGGTGTTGATGATGGTCTCACTGTGGGTTTTTGCCCTTGCAGATCGATGCCTGGGCTCAGTCCAACTCCATCCCCGGGCAGTTCACGGGCAGCACCGGAGCGCAGATCCTGTCCTCGGACGAGCTCACCAACAGCGGGCCCCAGGCGTGGATTCGAAAGGTAGAAGTGACACAGACACTGCTGTCTCACCACCACACTTCACAGCACTCAAGGATTGCAAAATGCAGGCCAAGTGCCTTACCCTGTGGCAGAGCTTGTGCCCAGTGCAGCAGGCTGGGCTCAGTCCCTGTCCCTCGGTGTCACTGGGGCCGGGACGGTGCCCAGCGAGGTGTGACCAGCGAGACACAGCCTGCCACTGACAGGACACTGCTGCTGCTGTGCTGGCAGTGGCAGATCCCTCACTGCCTCACTGGCACTGGGACACATCAGGCAGAGTTTGATCCTGCTGCTGTTGAAATCAGCGGTTTTTGGCATTGGCTTCAGCAAACCAAGTCCCAAACTGCCTTTGTGTTTGCCTTGGTTCTCTCTGGTTGTTCCTTTGCCTTTCTCTGGATTCCCAGGGTTTTCTGGGAGCCAGAGATGTGGAGGATTAAAGCAGGAGTTGCAGTTGATGAGTTACTCTGTCTCTGGTACTGTTTAGGTACAGTGCAGTAGTTCCCTCTTGCTGTGGGTTCTCACTGGCTGATTTTGGGGTGTGGTGCGTCCTCCATCCGTGTGTTTATACATTTAGTTCCTCAAGCTGCATCTTTGCCAATGAACACTGATCTGGTGCTCTGTCAGGAAGGAGAACTGAGGGATTCAAACAACATTTACCTTCCAGGCACAAGGAATAAGGAGTTAAGCTGGTCAGTCTGGCAGGTGCTGCAGCTGAGTCTGTATCAGCTTGGGTTAGGACACCCTCCAAGCTGGGAGGTCAGATTTGGGGCTCAGGTGGGGTTCTCCTTAAAAACTGGTGTCAGCTGAACACAAAAGTCTGGAATTATAATATCTTGAAAATAGAAACATTTTTTGCCAGGATCACTAACTTGTTTTTCCACTTCATTTAGCCAATCAGTGCAGAGAGCCAGGGAACACAGATCTGAGTCACTGGCCAGATGAGAATCTTGTGGGATCTTGTCAGTGTTAATGTGCATGATGAAGTCTGATTTAAACAATTATGAACAACTGAGATTGTAGCAAAATGCTGCCTTTGATGAAGACAATCCTTGTTCCTGGCAGAGGGAGCTGTAAAGCACAGGGCTGTGTTGGTGAGGAAGGAGCTTTTCCACTGGGAGGCTTGGGAAGGAGATCAGCAGGGCTGTGAGGGGAGGATTCTCCCAGTCTGCAGCACCTGGAATGGGTTCCCAAGGCCCTGGAAAGGGAGCAGCTCTTTCCCAAACCTCCTCCCTGGGTCTCCTGTGTTGGCAGTGGCAGGAGGGGCTGCCCACGAGGGTGAAGTGGAAAGGGCCAGGTGTGTTTTCCTGTCCTCCAGCTTCACTCTGGCACCTGCTTTAAAGCAACCCAACGAAACAAACCAAAATAACAGCCAGAATACCAAACACAAACCCAACAAAATGCTTCATGGGGAGAAAATGGGAGAAGAGTGTGCTTGTGGACATGACTGCTGCAAGGAGCAGAGGAATGTTGGAGCATTTTGTTGGATCTGGACATCAGTGAGCCAGCAGCAGCTCCCCTGCCCTGCCCAGAGCTGGGAATGTGCTGTGGTAGCACTGCATGCTCTGGGGCTGGGCACAGGGGAGGTTCCTGCTGGGAACAGGAGGAGTTGGTGGGTGAGGGAGGTGAGGACAAAGTCCTCTCCCTGCCCTGGCATTGCTCAGCTGCTCTCCTGCTCTGCCAGGTGCCCCCTCCGTGCCAGCCCAGAGGGCCCAGAGCTGCTTGGGAATGCCCTGAGGCTTCAGGAATGGTGGGGCCTAGGAAAGCCTCACACAGCTTCATGTGGAGTCCTCCTGTGGCTGCAGGAGGATTTCACAGGAAAAAGTAGGGATGTCGTTCTGAATCCATGTTGTCTTTGGGACAGGAGTGCAAGCCACCCATGAAATGCAAAGTACTGGTTGTACTTTGTATTTGGACAGCTGAAATTGTGTGACAATTACCAGTTTCTGAGTGTAGCACTGAGGAGTCAGGCTTGTGCTCCCTTTTTGGCTTAAAAATTGCATCCTACCATTAAAAAAAACCTGGTATTTTTCACTGAGGCCAGGAGTTGGACTTTGATCCATGTGGGTCACTTCCAACTCGGGTGTTGTGTGTTTCTGTGATTTTTATCTGTAAGCAGGGCTGTGGAGTTTCTTGGAGGATGTTGTGTCTGTGAATTAATGCACATTTCTGGCTGAGGCTGTTTGCTGAAGGCATTTCCCTTGGGAATTTGCCATGGGAGGAGCTGTGACCATCCAGCACAGACTGAGCCCGTGGCAGCCACTTCATTTGGGTCTCAGGAGAGAGGGAATCAGAGCAAGCCCAGACACTGGGTGTGACAGAGGTCACCACAACACCAGGGAAGGTGGAACAGGAGAACGACTCAGGAGGGCAGGAAGGGACTCGGGGAATTTGTTTGCTGAGCTCTGTGTTCACTTTGCATTTCGTGGATTTCACCTTTTCTTGTCCTTTCCCAATGGCTCTGGAGAGGTGATGTGCACTCAAAGCAGACTGCCTGGAATCTCAGCTTGGGAAGAGGCACTGCAGAGGTTCATGTGGAGCACTGGGCTGGGGACACTTAAGTAGGAATAAGGTTTATGTTTTTAATTCCTGGACTGATTCATTGTGCTTATGTGCAGGGGCCTGAGCAGGGTCCCATAGAAGAGTGATGTGGTGTTAAGTATAAAAAATTTATGAACAATCTCACCTTTCCCTTTGAAAAGGTGGCTTCTGTTTCAGTTTGTCACCATCAGTGTAATCAGTTCACAAATGTGACTCATCTTTTCCGAAGGTTGCTTCTATTTTTACTCCCTTTTTCCTTCCAAACACACTGTGCTGCTGAAGAAGTGTCAGAGCAAGTGGTCAAATACTTTTGGTTACTCCAGGCAAATTCTGTTGAGGTCTATTTACTCCCCCTTTCCCAGACTCACCACTTGGTTCTGGATTTATCTGCTCAATTCTGGAGCCTGAACTTGCTCCCCAAACCTGGGGTTGTGCTCAGGGGTGGCCCTGGGGAGCTGCAGGGTCACTTGTGCTGATCCCTGGGGTGCAGAAAATTCTGGAAAGTGCAAGCCTCCCTTCCATTCTTGCAGGCACAGCAGAGCAGAACTCTCAGGGTGGAAGTTAAGTCCAGCCTTGCAGGGTTAGCTCCCTCAGCCAGACCTGGTGTTCCTGCTGGGAACAAGGAGCTTTCCTTGGGAGCCAGGGTCACCTGGCAAAGCAGAGCAGCTCTGTGCTCACTGGGTTCTGGATCTTGGGCAGGAATTGTTCCCTGGCAGGGTGGGCAGGGGCTGCCATGGAATTGCCAGAGCAGCTGGGGCTGCCCCTGCATCCCTGGCAGTGCCCAAGGCCAGCTTGGACATTGGGGCTGGGAGCACCTGGGACACTGGCAGGGGTCCCTGCCATGCCTGGGCTGGGATGGGTGGGCTGTGTGGTCCCTCCTGATCCAAACCAGTGTGGGATTCCATGGTTCCATAGCAGGTGAGTTCTGTTGGACTGGCTCCCTCAGCCCTCTGGCTGCTGTGTTTCCCAGCCATTCCTTTTCTGTGCAGAAGCTGTGAGCAGCACCTGCAGGTGTTTGGGAGCACAGAGGCATCTGCTGGGGCTTTTCAGCAAGGGATTCCTGCTCCTGTCTGTGGCAAGGATTGGGGCTGCTGCTGAAGGGGCCAGAGCATCTTCCAGTTGAGCACCCAGCCCAAATCCCCTTCCTCAGGATCCCTGCAAGGTGCCACAGGGAGCATATCTTGATCAGAGCTCCAGGAGCCTTTGGACCTTGAGCAGAGCTCCTCCAGGAGCCTTGATCCCAGCACTGCCAGGGATGCCCAGGCTGGGATTGTTGGGCTGTGCAGGGCCAGGAGCTGGACCTGGATGGTCCTTGTGGGTCCCTTCCCACTCAGGAGAGGCTGGGATTTAATGGGAAATTCTGCCTGGCACTTGTCCAAAGTGATGCTTGTTCCTGGAACTTGGAACTTCCTTGGAGTTCAGAACTGCCTTTAGTACAGCCCTGTGCTGTACCCCTGTCTTCAGGGCTTTGTTGTCTTTGCTTCCTAAATTGTTGCTCCAAAGAGTCAGCCTGAAGAATCAGCAGGAAAGTTCATTAAAACTGCTCTGAATCTTCAGAAGGAATCTTGTCTTTAAAGCAAGTGCTGACACAGGAACGTGGCTCTTCAGTGTCTCCGTGTGTTGGTGGAATGGAAGTGGGATTTCATGGAATTTAGAGATCAAAATATAAGGAAAAACATCTTAAATTGATCTCCAGGCTCCCTCAAATTAAGATGAGTGAGTGAAAGAGAAATGCTTTTCTAAATAACGAATTGGTTCTGACAGCAATAACCAGATGCTCAGAAACCTGGGGGCTCTTCTATTCCATCCTCTTTAATTTGTGTCTGCAAAGGTCCAGAGCTGCTCAGGAGTTTCTGAGACACTCACCCTTGGGTGGGTTTTAAAATGGGAAGAATTGTGGCTCTTGCTTCCCTGCTTTTGTGGACATTTCTGTTACTACTCTGGTTTCCAAACCCAGCACCAGTTTTAGCCCCTCATTAAATCATGGACTGAGGGAAGTTGTCTGTTGCTAAACTACAGAAAAATGTGCAGGTGGTATTAGAGTTTTACATTCACTTTATTAATAAAAGAAAAACCAAACCAGAATTAAAATGCAAGAAGCTTTTCCTTGCTGCAGGCCTTTGCTTCCTCAGTGTCCTGAGTCCCAGTGGGCTTCTCTGGCTCCTTTCCCACTGGAGCCAGAATTCCTTCCTCTTGCCTTTTAGTGGGATGCACAAGTATTTGTGTATTCTGGAATTAAATTATTATTAATAATTATTATTATTATTAATAATAAGTCATTGTTGTCCTGGTTCTGTTGGTCACAGTCAGCACAAAATTCTGCTGCACTTCCCCGCCAGGATCCTGAATTCACCCATGGAAGGGGTGCTTTACCAAACTGCCCTTTGGAACTTAGAACTTCCTATTTCCAGTTTCTGGAGTTTGTTCAGGCTCTGGTAATTCCTCTGTAGGAGCTCAGGGCTTGGGTTTTTGACCAGGAACAGGACATTTTGGTTCTGTTCCGTCCTTGCTCCAGCCCTGAGCCAGGACATTCCAGGTGTTTGGGAAAGCCGAGTGAGCCCGCAGTGACCTCAGCAGGAGCTTGCGCTGTGTCCTTTGTGAACTGAACACACCCCGTGGTGCTGGAACAGCCAGGGAGCCCAAATCCTGCCCTCCCAGCAGGAGCCAGCCCAGCTCCAGGGCCTGGGGGTGCTTCTCTTCCAGGACATTCCTGGAAGTGAGGGGAGGAGGGAGTGGGCAGCGAGGGAAGGGCTCTGGAGGGGTGTGGATGTTGTGTCCCAGGGGCTGGCTCTGCACCAGCCCCAGCTCTGCTCCTCCAGCCACGTGGATCCATGTGGATCCAGACAGGGATTTCCTGGGCATAGGCAGAGATTGGGAGCATTCCTGGCACAGCCCCCAGCAAGGCTTTCCTGTCACCTTTCTGCCAGCCTCCAGCGCGGGGCCGGACACAGCCGGGCGTTGGGAATCCCTGGAAAACACACGGTCTGCCAAAGGAACACCCGTGCCTTTGTTACTGCCGATGGAGAGCAGGCACCTGGGAGCCCTGGGAATGCAGGGACCCCTCAGTCCTGTGGTGGTGACAGCCCCAGGCCTGTGCTGAGCTCCAGGAGCTCCCGGGGATGCCCAGGCTGGGATTGTTGGGCTGTCTGTGCAGGGCCGGCAGTCGGAGCCCGTGGTGCTGATGGGTCCCTTCCAGCTCAGGACATTCCATGATTCTGTCAACTCTGGGAAGCACAGCTCCAAAGGAAGCAGAACCCCGAGTGTTGTGTGGATGTGCCTGGGAAGGGAGCGAGCCCTGCCCAGCTCTGGGGGCTGCCTCAGCTCCGGGGCTGCCTCTGCTCCGACGGCCGCTCCGTGCCGGGCTCCAGCCTCGTGTCCGGGAAGGCAAGCAAGGTTCTGCTGTGATGGAAATGCTTGACTTGCTTATGGGGTCAGCGGGGGGGCACGAGAGATGATAGTTCACAGAATAACCTGTGAACTTTCACCCCTCTATATGGAAACTTGTTTCAGGGTCAAATCCTTGTAGCCGCCTTCTTGCCACGGTCAGTGCCAGCCCTACTATTCACAACACTGCGGCCAGCGAGGCCTAGGTACGTAACATTTAAGGAGTTTTTACAGTTCTTTACATCAAAGCAGATGTTTAAACTTTCTGTTGATAAGCTTTCACCGTTTAACAACTTTTGTTAATGCTCATTTGAAAGAATGTGACGACTGCTGCTGCTAAACTGGGGGGCCAAGCGCCTTTTTCCGTTAAAATAAAAAGAGGGGAAAGCAAAACCTGTTTGTTCCATGTGGAATTTCAGGGTAGAACTTGAATGTGCAACTGCTGTGTAATGAATCAGGTGGGGAGAGGTTTTTTTTTTAGATTTAAATACGCCTGAACAGCCTGTGAATGTCATGACTAAATGTGCTTGTGTTCTGTTGGACGAGGAGGTGCCCCTGGCGCAGCTGTGCCGGGATCAGTTCCCACTTCCCGAGCTGAGGAGATCTCTGGGATCAGAGCAGAGTGTTTAGAACCGGATGGTTGTCGCTTGATTAAACACATCTGTCTGCAAAGGGTCACTGCCACTTTGGGAATCACCTTAGACTTTTCCTAAGTTGTTCTTTTTTGCCAAACATTGATTTGTGTCTCGTGTGTCCGCGTGAATTCCGGGTTCCACGCACTGGTTTGGGCTAAAAATCCACAGAGCTCAGGTGGATTTATTTTTTTTATTATTATTATTATTATTATTATTATTGTTTTTTTTTTTTATTGAGTCTGTGAAAAGTTGTTAGAAACATTTTTTGGAAGTTCCCACTTCTTATTTAAAATCCCAGCACTAACTTTAGAACTTGTTTTACTTCTCTTTTTCTGGATAGGATCAGTTCTTAAGAGCAGCCCCTGTAACTGGAGGAATGGGAGCTCAGCTGATGAGGAAGATGGGCTGGAGAGAAGGAGAAGGGCTTGGGAAGAACAAGGAAGGCAGCGTTGAGCCCATCATGGTGGATTTTAAGACCGATCGAAAGGGTGAGTCCTGCCTCCCAGGTGCCTGGTGCCTTCTCACAGCCACAGCTGCCTGCAGAGCTCCTGGAAGCAGGAGGTGTTCTCTGGGTGACTTCACTGGCACATCAACAGATTCTGGGACTTTGGGGTCAGTCCTAAGCTTTGTCCTTGTGGAAAAAAGCTGCAGTGGTTCTGCAGAAAGAGCAGGAACCACAGAAGATGGAATAGTGGGGTCAGTTTTACAGTGGGGTGAGGACAGAGCTGAGAGCCCCAGAGCTGAGCTCTGTGACTCACTCTGGCCTTTGGGGCTTCCCTGTGGGTTCTGGTCCTTCTTTTTGTCCTTCATTTCCCTGTTCATCTCCAGTCTGAGCCTGCTGAAGGCATCTCTTGCTCATCCTCAGGGCTGGTTCCAGAGGCAGCTTTAGCCTCCACTCCACATGGAAACCTCTCCTGTTTTCCATGGTTTCCTGTCTGTGGCCACAGGGCAGCAGAACCACCCAGTGAGGCCCAGGCACTGGTGCTGCTCCTTCAGTTTGGCCACTGTGGGCTGTGTGCTGAGTGCTGATGGAGATTTTCCATCTGAAACACCTCTCCCAAGTCTGACTGCTGCAAATCCAAGATGCAAAATCCAGCAGTCAGGATTTCTAATTTAATGTAATTTTAATTTAATTGTTCTGCTGTGCATGGAACAAAACAACAGCTCCACACTGACTATGGGACAGATTCCTGCTGTTCTAAAGATTTCTTCTGCACTGGGAACTTTGAATCCCATTTCAAACCAAAGGATGGAAATGCTCAGAATTTTCATTTCAGGGCCATTGGATGGGGCTTGGAGCAGCCTGGGACAGGGGGAGGTGTCCCCCACTGGGTGGGCTTTAAGGTCCCTCCAGCCCAAACCATTCTGGGATTTCAGGGCTTATGTTGGCTTTTGTCACTGCTCAGAATTGAGCTCACGTGTTTTTCTTTACAACCTTTCTGTGTAAAGAATGAAAAACCCAAAAGGTGGCTGGTGACAGTGATTGCCAAGGACTCCTCTTGGCCTGTGAGAGTCATCTGAAACCAGGGAGAGCCTTCAGACAGCTGGGCTTTGCTTTGGATTTCCTGTTGTGAAATATTTATGCTCGTGTGCAACCTTACCTGATGATTCCCACTAAAGCTGTGCCTGGATGCAGAATTCCCTCTGCTCTGGGGCCACTCAGGCCTGTGGCAGAGGGAAATAAGGGCAGGAGGTGTCCTGCTCCCATAGAAGCAGGAAACATTATTATATATATATACATATATATAATAGATTTAAGGCAAGGGATTATATATTTAGGGGTTATATATTGAGGTCAAGTAGTTTTTCAGACATCTCTGTTCTTGGGTGATTAAATGGGTAAAACTTTTTGTTTTTTAAACTTAAGTGTAGAGTTTTAAAGCTCTCACTGTTTGGCAGGAAGGCTGTTACTAACCCACCACCCAGGTTTGTTTTACAAGGAATTCATCAGACATTTTTCAACATCCCCCCAATAAAATACAACTCCTGGTCCCAGGAAGGGACTCAGGAGGCTGCAGCTTGTTTGAAATTCCCAGTTGAAGTCCCAGAGACAGGAGGTGGAGAGGAATGTCAGTGGCTCAGCAACAGGGAGAGAAATGAAAGAGGGAGATGAGAATCCCTTGTTAGGTTTGGGTTCAGAATTCTGTAAGCAGGGGAAAAACCTCAGCCTTTCCTTCAGGGATTGTCTCTGATGGCTTCCTGCCCCTTGGAACGTCCCTGCTTAGGGGTTGCAGGAATATTGGGATGAATATCTGATAAGGTGGGAAGGATGTTCCTGTAAAACAAAAGAAACCCAAATGCCACCCAAAAAAAAGCTGAAGGAGCAGGAAGACACTGGAAGCAATTGCAGTATCTCCCTGTCTTTATTCACCAAAGCCACAGCAGGAAAACTTGAGGTAAGAAACGAAGGAATACTGAAAGGTTGAAGTCTGAGAGTGGCAAAAAGATTCTCTCATGGATTGTCACTGGAATTGCAGACATTTCTGGCAATTCTTCAGTTTATTTCTATTGTAAGATTTTCAGAAGAACAATGTTGAGCTTTGGTGTTTGCCAGTGAGCCCAGGAGAGCCTGTGCTCCCTGAATCCCTTTGGGGCTGTTCCAAAGCTCTGCTGCTTTGTTTCCAGGTGGGATGGAGGTCACAGCCTGGGCTGTTGGAACACTGGTGAATTCAGAGAGCACATGGGATCCATGGTGTCATTCCTGGCAGGATTCCACAGGCACATTTCTGGATAATGGGAATGGTTCCTGTGCTCTCTGTGTTTGAGGTAGAGGGTGACTCTGGGCTGCACAGAACAGCAGGAGAATGTTCTTCACTTTGTCCCTTGCTGGTTGTTTCTCCAAGGAGGGCATGGAAAACCAGGTTTCCATGGAAAACCAGGTGTTCTCTGCCTTGTGTGAGACTGCTCAGAGTTTCCTCCTCCGGTCTGGTTCAGAGTCTTGCTGGAGCCTTTGGGAAGAATGTGATGAGTGGGAATGGAGGGAAAAAGGAGGAGGGTTGAGAGCTGGGTGGAGTCTCCTCTGATCCCTGTTTGTGCTCTGCTGCTGAGACCAGGAGTCAGTGGGAGTGGGGAATGTCAGCGTGCCCGTGTTGTTTGCAGGGCTGGTTGCTGTGGGAGAGAAGGCCCAGAAGAGGTCTGGCCATTACGTGGTGATGAAGGATCTTTCAGGTGAGTTTCTTGTCTGCAATAATGCAACTGCCAGTGGCTGCTTGGATGCTGACCCTGGAATGTGTGTGCCAGGGAAGCACCCGGTGTCTGCGCTGATGGAGATCTGCAACAAGAGGAGGTGGACGCCCCCCGAGTTCGTGCTGGTGGACGACAGTGGGCCTGATCACCGCAAGCATTTCATCTTCAAGGTGGGTCTGGGCTGCCCCTGAGCTGCTTCCCCCCATGCCAGGGGTGAAATCCATGTTTCTGTTTGATAGAAACACCTCACGGGGCTGGCTGAGGATGGCGGAGCCGTCTCGCTGCTGGAATGTGCGAGTCCTGTTCCTGGAAAGGCCAAATCGGTTCCCTGGAGCACTTTAATCTGGAAACTGGGGACACCTGGTCCCAGGGCTGGAGCCCCTCTGCAGCCAGGCTGGGAGAGCTGGGGGTGCTCACTCCCCTGGAGAGGAGAAGCTCCAGGAAGAGCTCAGAGGCCCTTGCAGGGCCTGAAGGGGCTCCAGGAAAGCTGGAGAGGGACTGGGGACAAGGCTTTGAGGGCCAGGAGCCAAGGAATGGCTGCCAGTGGCAGAGGGCAGGGCTGGCTGGGATCTTGGGCAGGAATTGTTCCCTGGCAGGGTGGGCAGGGAATGGGATGGAATTGCCAGAGCAGCTGGGGCTGCCCCTGGATCCCTGGCAATGCCCAAGGCCAGCTTGGACATTGGGGCTGGCGGCAGCCTGGGAGAGGTGGGAGGGGTCCCTGCCATGGCAGGGGTGGGATGGGATGAGCTTTAAGGTCCCTCCAGCCCAGACCACAGTTGGGATCCCACGAAATGGCCAAGCTGACAGGCAGCCACAGGTTCTGTGTGTCCCTAAAGTGGAATTGCCCAGAGTGTTCCTGAAGCAGCCACGGGGCCCTGGCTAACCCCCACTTCCCCCGTGCCAGGTGAGAGTCAATGGCAACGAGTACAGGCCCACCTTTGCCAGCCTTAACAAGAAGCACGCGAAAGCCACGGCGGCCACGGCAGCGCTGCAGGCCATGGGACTGGTACCAAAGGAAAGCATGGTCAATACCACCATGTTCAGGAGTGCCTCACACCGCTAAGCTTGGCTTTGCTGGGACACTGGTTCTGAGCATTTTACTCTGCACAAGAAATGGTATTTGCCCCTCTCATGTTGTAAATACATCGGCGATTTCCCACCTTGTAAAAACTGTACAGACACCCACAGGTTTTTCTTTTGTACCATCCAAATGTATTTAAATCATACTTAGTTTTTGGTATGTTTATATTGTTTACATTAGTGATGTAATTATTTCTTAAACGACTAAATCAGACGACAGACTCTGGAGGCATCAGAAATCCAGACCCTTGGCTGAAGCTCCTGCAGTTCCTCTCCTGCTGGAACGTTGGTCCTTTGATACAGTTTTGTAGTGGCTGCAGAATTCCCTGGGCTCGGGGAGGTGCTGGGGACACCCAGGGGCCGTGCCTGGGCTCTGCCCCTCGGTGCCACCTGTGCCCCAGGACGGGGGCACTGCCAGGGGGACACAGAGATGGGGACACGGCCTGGCCCAGCCGCCTGCATGGCCCCAGAGGGGGCCTGGGGCTGCTCTTCCCAACCAGTGAATCCACTGCCTGATGCTGATCGTTCGGATTTGTGGTTCATGTGAATTTTAAACTCTTAACAAAATCTACAACTGGATTTGGGGGGGAGGGAGGGGGTAGAATGACGCTTCAATTGTTGTACCCAACTTGGTCAATAAAGCAGCACAAGTTCATAATCTTCACCCCTGGTCAGTACACAGTAATTCCAGTGGATGCCAAGCCAGGAAACCGGGACTTAAATACACCAAAATGCCTTCTGCAAGAAACACACGGGATCCAGAAGTGGCTTTGTGAGGATTCTCTCAACAGCCATTGGGATGGCAGGAGCAGTCTGGTTATTTTTGGTTGCTTTGAACTTTTACAAAATCACTCCTTGGGATGAAATGTTTCCATAAGGGTCTTGGGCCCTCAAGGAGCCTGATCCAGAGTTCAGGCAGCAGAGAGGATGTAGAAAGCTTTTCCTGCTTTTTATTTTATTTTTTATTTAAGAAGCATCATTTAATCTGTGTGCACGTGGGATTGGAAGGGGCAGGGCACCCTCCCTCATGGATCTGAGTTAGGAGCAGGCTGCCAGGATTTCTGCACTTGGGTGGTTCAGGTGCTTGTCCCAGACAAGTCTTTGTGAGCTGTGAACCTGAGCTGGGTTTGGGGAAAGAACAAACCCAGCCAGGCTGCTCCGACCTCACAGGAGGGACCCTTTGGCCATGGGGCCATGGAGCTGAGGAATTCCCAGTGCCTGGAGCCATGTGGATCCTGTCAGTGTCACGGAACACAGAGTCTCCTTGCTCTGCAGGGACAAGGGTTGGTGTTTCCTGTGCAGCAGAGAATTGGGGCTGGTTTGGAGACAGAAAAGCCCCCCTGAGTCTGTCCAAGCGCTCTGGAAATGCATCAGTTGACCTTCATTTCATGGACGTTGTTGTCTTGAATTAAACTTTTTTCCCTTTGGCATCTCGCCTTTGGTCTCTGACTAAGTGTGTGGAGCTTGTCCTGCGAACTGCCTGGGAGGTGGGAAGTCCCCAGAAATATGGAAGAAGCGCTCTGGGAATGCTGGGGCGTGTCTGGCTCCGCCCCGGGGCTGGAGCAGCTCCCAGCACACCCAGTGGCTTGGCAGAGCTCAAACCTCGGAGCTGCTGAGGATTCTCACCAGTCCAAGCTCTCCATGGCAGCTCAGAATTCACAGCTGGACACGATCAAGTTTGGGAATGTGCAGCCCCCTGTACTTGTTCCTTTTTGTGTATCCCTGTTTCCCATGTATAAGGTAAAGGCCTGAATTCTCTCCCAGCAGCTGAGAAATCCAGTCCCACTAAAGATTCCATTTAAAAAATGACCATTAGGAAAGGTCTGGATTTCATGGCTTAAAGGTGGGGGTCCGTGTGTTCCTTGGAGCCACATCTCCTTCAGGAGCAGCCCTGCATCCCAGAGCTGGGAGCAGCTGGGGTTTGCTCCTGGAGCTGACAGGTCACAGCAGTTCTGTAAATCTGGGATAAATCACTGGGAATTCCAGCAGAACTGCATCCCTGCTGGATCCCAGGGCAGGGCCCTGCTCCTTACTGTGGACAAAAAGCATCTGGAGGCAGAAGAAGCTTTTGCTGTCCCAGGCTCAGGGGCTGCTCCATGTTCAGTTTGCAGGGGTTTGCTCCATGATCCCAGATCCTGAGGGGCACCAGCAGGGAAAGCCGAGCTTTGCTGCCCACAGCCTCATTTCCAGTGAGAAACAATTTCCAGATTAGACACACGGCTGGAGAACACAAGCACGAGTTGGTTCTGATTCCTGCTGGGCTTTGGTGTTCCCTGCTGCAGGAATGTGCTCACCCACCAGCTGAGGAGCAGTGGCACACTCCAGCAGGCCTGGGACCCTCCACCTGCAGGGGAACTCAGAGCCCCTGCTCAGGCCCTGCTGCTGCTGGGAGCACTCAGCAGCTCCTTGCTCTGTCTCTGTGATCCATGGAATCCCAGGGTCTGGAGCAGCCTCCCAGCCCCTGCAGTCCCAGCTGTGCCCCATGGCCACCTTGGCCCCAGCCCAGAGCCCTGAGTGCCACCTGCAGCCCTTCCTTGGGCACCTCCAGGGCTGGGCACTGCAAACCTCCCTGGGCAGCCCCTGCCAAGGCCTGAGCTCCCATTCCTCCTGCTCAGGTGCTGCAGCCATTTCATCCCTGCCCTTGTTCCCCTTCAGGCTGTGCTTTGTACCAAGGGCTCCCTGTAAGCTCGGGGTGGGAGCTCTGCTGAGCAGCTCTGGGGAGTTGATCCAGCTGCAGCCACAGTTCTGAGGCCCTCTGACCTCCATTCCTCCCCGTGGAGTTCAGAGATGAGTCCAGTTCAAGAGGTGCCATACACCAAGGTGCAGCTACCAAGGGTGGCAGGGTGCTGTGAACAGTGTGTGAGCAGTTTTGCCAAGCATTCCACCCATCCACAGGACCCCAGGTCTGGACTAGAAGGGACCTTAAAGTTCATCTGGTTCCTATCCCCTTCCCTGGAGGGGTTCTAGGAGGAGTTCTGGTTCTGAGTTCCTGCCCCCAAGTTGGAGCAGAAATTCCATGCTTGGAGCAGAAGGTGTGTGTGCCTGGGCAGCACCGACCTGCCAGGGGCAAACCAGACTGATAAAATCACGTTTTATTTAAAAAACACTTTCTACAATAAAAAGGACACGTCCAAGGCCTTTCCCCTCCTTTCTTTCAAAGCCCTTGGGAGTGTCCCTGTGCAGCAGTTGTGAGGGGCGTGTGGTGTGTCCCTCCCACCCTGCCCCAAGCTCAGCACCTGCAGCCCTGGGATGGAGCATCCTGCCCCACGGGCCAGCATTCCTACACCTTCCAGGTGTAGGCATAATCCTTCATCTCCAGCAAGCGCAGGGACGATTTTCCCAGAGTTGGACACTGACTCAGCTGCTCCAAAGTCTTGGGATGCAGCCCGCAGGCAGGGAGCTCCTGCTGCACACCTTCCTGTGAGGAGCACACACGGAATGAGTTTCTGTGAGCAGTGCCCTGGGGAGCTCCCCGTGTGCCCTGTGCCGAGGGCGGGCACTGAGGAAGGAGCCCCAGCAGGGCCGGCCCCGGTTCGCGGCTGTGTCCTCACCTGGGGCGGGGCGGGGCTGGCGTTGAAGGCGGCGCTGGGCTCGTGGGGGCTGAGCAGGGCGCGGAAGGCGCCGCGCTGCGCCGGGCCCAGCAGCAGCGTCAGGGCGTGCAGGGAGTGCGGCAGGATGGGCCCCAGCACCTCCAGGCTGAACACGTCCTCAAAGCCCCCCTGCACCCGGGCACGGCCGCTGACAGTCCGAGCCTGAGGGCACAGCACGCGGTCAGTGCTGCACGCAGCGCTGCCAGGAGCGGCTCTGACAGCAGCGCGCCACAGCCCGCTGCAAACACGGGCACTTCTCTGCACTGACAAGTGCAGTGCATCAGGTTTTACTGGCCCTGTAACAGCTCCTCAGTTGTAGCCCTGGACTGCAGGAATGCTGTAGGGATTGGGAAGGGAAGTGCAGAAGAACAGGATGAACTTCTCTGGTGGAACAAGTAGCTCATCCTGTTCTTACTGGGAAGAAATTTGGGTTAGATATAGGGAAAGAATTCTTGGCTGTAGGGTGGGGAAGCCCTGGCACAGCTGTGGCTGCCCCAGGATCCCTGGAGGTGTCCAAGGCCAGCTTGGATGAGGCTCAGAACAACCTGGGATAGTGGAAGCTGTCCCTGTCCATGGCAGGGACTGGGATTGGGATCCTGAAGGTCCCTCCCAGTCTGAACCATTCCTTGCAGGAACAGCTGGTGAGCTGTGGCTCAGGGGCTCCTCCTGCAAGGGGCTGGGATAGGCAGACCCCACAAGACCTGGGGAGAACTTTAACAACCATTTTCCCTCTGGGCAGTTCTGCTCAGCCTCTTGTCTCTCAGGTGAGGAGAGGGAGCACTGGGATGTCAGCTCATGCGCTGTAGGGATGTCGGAACAGGCTGTGCCTGCAGACAGAACGCTGACTCAGGCTTTAGCCACAAAAACCCCGCTGTGGTGCCTGGGGAAAACGCCAGCAAGTCAGGGTCTGATCCCCTGGGTAAGGAAACTGCTTCCTTCCCCCTCCTAGAGGCAGTGTGTCCCTCACCTTGAGCGTCTGCATGGTCCCGCCCCGGAAGGCCACCGGGGCCAGCAGCGTCGGGGGCAGCCCCGCCTGCGGCCCCGCCACGGCCACCAGGCTGCGGCAGCTGATCAGGAAGTTCAGCAGCGTGAAGGTGTTGCTGCCTCTCACCAGCACCAGCGACTCGGGTCTGTGATCCACCTGCACCTCGTGCTTCTCCTTGCGCCTGGGGAGCCGAGTCAAGGGAAAACCACGGGGCACGGGGAAGCATCCATGTGCCAAAAAGCTGGAACAGGGAACCCGCCCAGACCCCATCTGAGCAAAATCCCCAAAAACAAACCCCACCGAGCTCTGCACTCATCCAGGTCTGTTCTTCAGATATGAAGCATCTTAATTCTGGCTTCAAATCCTAGAAATATTTGCACAGTAACTGAAAAAAAAGCAGCATCTCAGAACATGCAGGAATGTGAGGATTGATATTTGGAGAACAACTCTCAAAAACTTCTACAGAACTTAAATGTGTACCACAGCATTGTACCAGCTGCAGGGTTTCCTGATGTCACACATCTGGAAGATCAAAGGAAGGATACAGTTGGATAGAAATAGTATCTGGTTTCTTCACCTTGTCTTGGACTCCCATCTCCTCAAGCCAAGAGAAACTTCCATCATCATCATCATCGCTGGGGGCTGGTTCCCTGGAGACACAGGGTCAGGGTTAGGAGGGCAGTGCCTCTGAGGAAGCTCTGCCAAATGGACTGGGCAGGAGCCTGGAGACGCCCTGGAATTCCCAGCACTGCACAACATTGTTACTCACCCCGCATCCTCCACACTGCTGCCCTCTCCGAGGCCCGAGGCCGTTTCTGTCTCCAAACTCTCCTCAGAGTTCTTCTGTCTCCCAGTTCTACTTCCCTCGAGCAAAGGCAAGGAGAACTCTATGCCTGGGGCGGAGGAAAGGAGCAGTGAGGGGTTTGTCCCAGCCCTGCCCTGTGCCAGTGCTGCAGCCCCAGCTGCCCTTACCCTCGCTCCTCATGGCCTCGCGGAGGCCGCGCGTGGTGGGGGCGATGGCGGCGGTGGGGACGGCGCTGCCCGCCAGCCCCGCGGCGCGGAACAGCACCGAGAACTGCGCTGCACACACGTAGAAATAGGGACACAGCCGGGCCCTCAGCAGGTTGTACAGGGAGGTGAAGCTCACACACCTGCCAGGGGGAATACACAGCGCTGCCACAGCAGGCAGTTCTCCCCTGCTGATGCATTGGAGAGGGAATTGGGACAAGGGCTGGAGAGATGGGGCACAGGGAATGGCTGCCAGTGGCAGAGGGCAGGGCTGGCTGGGATCTTGGGCAGGAATTGTTCCCTGGCAGGGTGGGCAGGGGCTGCCATGGAATTGCCAGAGCAGCTGGGGCTGCCCCTGCATCCCTGGCAGTGCCCAAGGCCAGCTTGGACATTGGGGCTGGGAGCACCTGGGACACTGGCAGGGGTCTCTGCCATGCCTGGGCTGGGATGATCCTTAAGGTCCCTTCCAACCCAAACCACCCCATGATTCTGTGATCCTCGTCTCACTCTTACCCAGCCCATCAGTAATTTGGCTGCACTTACCAGTCACTCATGAGCACCTGCTGCAAGGCCTCATCCTGTGCCCAAGGACAGGCCTTCCCAGCCATCCTCCTGTCTGCCCCGAGGCGGGGGAACAGCGGCAGCCAGGGCAGCGAGGGGTGCAGCCAGTACACGAGGCTCTGCTGGAAGGCACAGCGCAGCTCCGTGCTCAGCCGCGGCTCCTGCAGATCCCAGAGGGTGTCAGGGGGCCAGCAAAGCTGCCAGGAACAGAGCTGCAGCTCCAGCCACCTGCCCAGCTCTCACCTGCACGCTCTGGGGCAAGGTGGTTTCTGTAGCTCTGCAGTGCTGAGCAAATCCCTGCGCTTCCTCCTGTGCTTTCAGATGTTCTGCCCAGGTGAAGGGTTGGGAGGACATGAAGAGGACTCGTGTTTTAATACTCCAGTCTGCAGGGAATTCCTGTCTTGGCGAGGAGGGAGCTTTGGGTACAGCAAGAGGTGAATGAAGGTCCTGACCAGACAGAAACGGCACCAGTTAACTCACAGGAAATTAAACCTGTTCACAGGCTGAACCAAAGGCACAGTTTATTATTTTGATTGATTTACTCACTAGATTCTAATAGAAATGCTCCATTCTATTGCCTATAAAACCACATTGAGAGGGCTTGCACTCATGAGTGCTTCCACAGTATAAACTAAGAACAAATGAAAGGATAAATGTTTAAAACAAAAATGCCCTGAGCCTGATGTTTATGAAGACAAGAATTTCCATGCTAAACCAGTCATTTCATTTCATTTCATTTCATCCTCTCCTGGTGACTGTAAGGTCACATGCTGAAAAAAGCCCTGGGCATCTCCAGGAGAGTTTGTTGTCCTTTTTCTATCCTTCTAATTTAGTTTGAACTTCAGTTTCTGTACCTAGAAGGACATTTGAGACTATCTATTGAAACTTTGTTTCAATTTCAAGGACCGGTTTTCAGGAATTCTTGCTTTCTTAGGTGCCTGATGAGTCTCCGTTTCTGCAGGTGCAAACCAGACTGCCAGCCTATCTGGTGAAGAACATATAAAACTAAGAAACAGTAAAATTACAGTCAACATGTTAATAAAACTGAAAGACAACAACCTCTGTCCATGGAACTACAACAGCAGTGAGCTCAGGCAGAAGGCTGGGTTTAAAGACTGTCATCAGATCAGGAAACATGAATGTAAGAAATTTCCTGACATTTCAGTACATTGTTTTATGCAGAGATGGGCCACTAAATACCAAGTGAAACAGTTTCAGCCTTCAGTGTGCCCTGAGAACAGCTGAAATCTTTCCAGCACTGTTTCATACCTGGCTTAGGGCAAGAATGTCAGAACTTCCAGCAGGCTCCGCTCTCCTGGGGGGCTTCTCTTCACAGGCTGGCTCTAAAAACTGAATGAAAGAGCAGCATAAGGCACAGCACAAAGGATGAACCGAGCTGATCATTTTAAACACTGCCCGTGCAGTGACACTTCCCGAGCGATCCCCTGCAAACAAGTCCGCACCAGGCGAGCACAAGATCCGCACCCAGCGTGGAGCAACAGCTCGGGCCGAGCAGGGCCTGGGAGGAGGCGGGGGCAAGCCCCGGGCTGCCTCGAAAGGGGCTTCGGGCGATACCTGAGGGCTGAGAGCTCAGAGCAATGGCTGATGGCTGAGAGCTGAGGACCCCGCTGCCGAGGCTCGGTCCTACCTGCCAGAAGGGCGCTGCCGATGGATCCCCGCCCGCCGGGGCTGCTGCCGGGGGCTGAGGGGCGGCCGCCCGCTGCGGAGCGTTGTCCAGGCTGGAGAAGGGGTTGCGGCGCCGGGCGGCCGCAGAGGAGCCCCGCGGGGCCGGAGCAGCGGCTTCCGCGGCGGCGGCGGGGTCGCTCCTCCGTCCAGGGCGTTTGCGCTTCAGCCGCAGCAGAGCCGGCGGCTTCTTGAATCCGGGCGAGTGCCCGGGCTCGGCGGGGGCGGCCATGGCCGAGCGGGGCCCGGAGAAGCCGCGGTCCCGTCTTGGCGCCAAAGGACGCCCGCTCCGCCCCGGGGCGGCGCTGAGGGAGCGGCGCCGCCATCGCT
>VWYI01001415.1:24838-49988 GCA_013399455.1 Anthoscopus minutus | reverse complement strand
TATGTAGCATACAAAGCCAACAGAGCACAAAGAAAAACTGGCAATACAAGGCTGGTAGGACCAGATGTAGCAGTCCTTTGCTAGAATTTGAACCTGAAAAATATAATGCTTTTAAGGACAAATTATCAAGGTAATCAATAAGCAAAACCAATTATCCTTTGATTAGTCTTCAACTTACCTGAATTTTTTTCCCCTGTAATATCTTCAACTAAGACTCTTCTGCAGCTTACAGATCACAAGACACACAGAATCACAACAAAGCAGAATTAAAATATTTTAAAAAGTACACATTTAATTTTAAAGTGCTTCAGGAAAATGTTGAATATTGATTTTTAAGTACTAAAAAGGTAAGCTGGTAGTGAGCAGTTTTTCAATATTCAGGTTGGAACCTGGCCTCATTAATCTCAGCTGCAACTAATACTGAGCAAAGGTTGTACCATATGGGAGATAAAAAAAAAAATCTGTATCTGACATAAACAACCAGTTTTTCCCAAACCACCCACCTTTGTGAGATGCTTGGTACCTGCTTACTTGCATGGAAAACAAAATAACTAAATGGCCACCTTAGCATCTAGGATCTTAGGATTTATGCCACAAGAGAGACTTTACAAACTTTGTTAATGCTACGGGCTACAAACCCAATACAGTGATTTGGACATGCTTTGCTATAAGTCATCAGCATAAGTTAAATATTAAAAGTCTGATTCTAGAAAAAAAACTCCCAACAGTACAGTGCAATACAGCATAGCCAGCAGAAAACAGCTGTACAAGAGGTACTAAACTGCTTGAAACAGGTTTAGTATTTATAGTGTAACACGGATGAAAAACAGTACAAACTTTACCTGATTGAAGCTGCAAGAGACAAAACAAACCCCAGGAAATTCATACAGCTTACATCAAACAGCAGGACAGAGGGAGGTGGAATGAAAAGGGAAGATAATATTCTTTAATATTCAAGAAAATGAAGCATTTCTAAATAGGAAAGAAGCTAACTCCTACATGAGAAGGGCATGACACCTAGCAGAATCCAATACAGAGAAGCCATGCTCTTTTGATAAAATATTACTCTGAGACTGAAGAGTCCACAGCAAACAAAGGTCTGCTATGATTGTAAGCTACAAACACTGGATTTTGGATGCACACAAGTCTTATTAATAAATGTAGTTAAAGCCCAAAGTACCAAAAATGCTAATGATGTTTCTGGAGACATTAGATCACGTTGAAGTCAGGGTTGCTAATACATTTCTTTGGGAAAACCTATTAAGTGTAGTGGAAGGACAATTCAGATAAAATTCCTTCAGGATTAAGAAGTAATTTCAAGATGCTCTCCAAATGACACATCAGTTTTCATACTCTAATAAAAACAGGTTTGCACCTGCTGGTACTAGTTGCAACAGCAAATAACAAATATGGCAGGCTGCTAATATACACATTTGACAGCAAAAAAACCTGTAGCACAGTATCTGGAAGCACATGCTCTGAAGTCTCTGTTGACTCACAGAACAGTAGCAGAATTAATGAAGTTTTGGGCTGCCTACCTGCTAACGATATCTAATTACATGAGATGAAAGCACTGTGTGTCACTCTGAAAATCAAGACCTAGAATTTAAGATTTTCAAACAAACAGACTAGTGGGTTGTTCTAATCAGAATGTAGAATGAAGAAGTTAATAAATCATTTCATAAAAGTAGATAGAAGATTCTCAATCATCTGTTACCCCACTATTTTTGGGACTGAATATTGATGATTGCCAATCAACAACAGAGCCACCATGAAGCTATTTATTCAATTTAACAGTATATATTTTTGACAATTTAAGATTCAAGAGGACACAATTTATTTTTCTGTTAATGAGACTCTTCTGGCTAAGTATTTCTGTCAAAAAAGAACTGCAATTAACAAGAAAATAATCTTATAAAACCAGGTTGAACGCTAAATGGATAAAGTGTTAGAACAACTAAAACATTTCAAAGCCAACTAAGAAAGCAAATAGTGAAAGCAAAATCCAAGAAATTACCTATTTTAATATATTAAACTGCACATAACTGTGCTTGATCTTTTTCTGTGTGGAAGTGAACTCTGAGATTTGGCACTGGCTTTAACCACACCAAAAACCTTGAGTGGCAATTCTACAGACAGCATCTTTTGAGTAAACAGTGTCTCTGACTCAAGAATGTGGGCTGCCCTGAACAACTGCCACATTCCAATGGATGAAGGGTTTAATCTCTCAGCTTCTGAGGGAAGAGGTGGAAGGCAACACATCTGTAATCAGAGACACAGTTACTTGAGAAAATTAGTTTTCATCTCACAGAGGTCTAGAAGGTACACTGTTTTGCTTACACCTTCTTTACACCTTTGTTTCTTTTAGTGCAACATCATACTGAAGATGCTACACTAAAAGAATTCTTTGGGCACGAAAAGAAAAGCATTCCCAATAAATCCATCTACTAGCTAAGCTGGTAATGGCACTGTGTCTGGATAAGTCAAAGACTGCTAAATCAAAGTTTGCCAAGTGCATTATTCAATTGGAATATTCTAAAGTTTGCAAGTAGCAGCTCTTATTGAATCTCCTGAGAATGTTGTTGTTTCTCCCATGCACCGCCCAAAGTAAACCCAACTACCTTCCCCATACCTGCCAAGTGGGGTAGGCATTACAGCACTGTTACTCAATAAAAACCTAAGACCAGTAAAAATACATGTTACAATAAATTACAGAGTCTCCAAAACTATATTTAAGTAGTCTGCTTTCAACGATTTCTGAATTCTTCCATTAATCTCTTCAATATATATAATGTACAGTATAAAACTAAATCAACCTCACATCAAACACGCAATTCTGTCATTTCAATTTTATACTTCAATGGCTGAAGACTGTGTACCTCTGAGCCACATTTAGGACATGTAAAATACATATCAAATAAAAAGTTACTTTTTATACAGTAGTAACAAAAAACATGTGGACAGCCTATGGTATGTGGCATGGTAGGCCATTCCCCACACAGTGAACATTCCCTGCAGTGAGTCGCTAATGTGTTTTCACTATTGGAAAGACCTGTGATAGGCAAGCACCAAGAAGAAATTTTAAGTTTTAGTTTCTGTACATTAATAAGTGGTAGCAGATATATCAAAAATTCAGCAAAACCATGCCACAAAAGCTCTCTGTTCATGTACTCAAATCCTATCTGACGGACACTTTGAGGCTTGCAAAAAACGGACCTAATTCCTAGAATACGTTCTGTAAGTGTTGCGAATGTTCCTTTCCGAAGAAAAATCAGAAAATTTAAAAGTCCACAAAGTTTAAGAAGTCCAGAGCCAAAACTAATACAGCTCTTAATTTTGCAGAAAGATTGCTGCTGACGATTGCTAAATAAATCATAACATCTTTCTTCCAACCATCTTCCACCAACAGTGAAAATAAGATACCATAATTTCTGGTGTTTGCTCAGAGGTTGGTACTTCTCTGTCTGAGATAAGTTATTCTTGTATTGAATATTGAGAATAGCCTGTCCCACAGTTGCGTTCTTGGAATAGATAGTGAATTTCCATAATATAAGACATAAAAATGCTTTTAATTCTGGTTCAAAATGAGCCAATAGCCCTGGTTTAAATCCATGAAAACAGCTGGTAAATTGGGACCACACAAGTTGTTCCAGGGCTTTGTTTAGTTCAAGAGCATCAAGTTGACTTATTCTGAGCACAGGATTCACACTCTTTTCATTTCCAATGCTGGAGGCCATTTCTTCACAAAAAAAACTTTCTAGAAATAAAGCACAAATAGATTTTAGTATAATGGAATATTTCCTATTTCTATTTTCATTAAAAATAACAAAATTGTAATATACCAGCAGCAGACAAGAAACAACAAAGAAAGTTCTCAGAATGCTCTATAAATATGTCATTAATATGCCACAATTCCTTTCTTGAAGCTTTACATGAATATAAAATTAGCATACATTCAGTTTAGTTTAAAATCTCATTTTCAGAAGAAATTATACTTAACTATTTCTCACAAACTGTTAATATTTGGTTATAAATAAGTGTTCAACATCATCTAGATAATCAGAAAAATCCACAGATTTATATATATAGATTTTAATAAATGTATATATACATGTTTCAAAAATATTGCAGGGCATAACTGTAATATTCAATTGAACCTTAAAGTAGATCAGAAAGAAGAACTGCAACACTGTACGGTGTTTAATGGAAAAACAGGGAAAATGAGAATACTAACCAAAAAATCTGGAAAAGAACAGTGAGGCAGACGAAATGTTGCCATATGAACACTTCAATTACTACAGCTGAAAGTAAAACCTTAGAAATACTCACAATTTTAGGAATTACATAAAGATATGGATGAAAATTAAGGTGGGAATGAATAAAATTTTCTCAGTAAAGGCAGTGAGTTTTTTGGAGAAAAATCATATGAGATTAAAGAAATATTCAGCATTCAGACATAAATTATTATACAGTATTTCACTGGAGACTGCACATGTTTTATAGAGAGTTTTTGACAGGTGTGGGATTGTGCTACTTGTTGTGTAATGTTTCCAGGCAAGATGATTCATGTATACTAGCAACTTCAACAAATGTATAATCCTCTTGCTCAAGAATCATACAGAAAAATAAAAATATTTCTTTAAATGGCTTCTTTTAAATGTTGCATCTGACTGAGAAACAAATGCAGTAAATTTCCAAAGCAAAATACAGGTAAAACTTCAATGAAAAATTGTGGAGTAACCAATTTTTGCTTCCTTTTGTCAACAGAAAAAACCCCAAAGTGATTCAGAAGTGTTTTCAGACAGTATGCAACATATTTCACTTTCTAAACCAGATTCTTTGCATGACAGACCTGCAAGGAGTTCACAGCTTTCTGGAGAAAGTACAGGAGGTAGCGCCTCCAATTCTTATTTATAAAGGAAAAATCTTATAACCATACAAAATTACTGTGAATAAAAGATGCTGTAGAAGGTCTTGGTAGCAATAGTTGCTAATGATGCCAAGAATACTAAAAATAAAATCCTTCAAAAAAACAACCATGTTTGCTGAAACAGAATACCCCAGAAGTTTTAAAACACAATATAAAACATCATCTGTAGCTCTCCTACTGTTTTCCATATTTATAATTAGTTATCACTACAAGGAAATATGATTTTGTCCTTAGTGTAGGGTGCATAACAGTAGTTTCCAATTAACTAAGGCTGCTACATAGGTAGAGCATACAAAAGCTCCACTCATTTTTTTAAAACTTCTTCCTTATTAGCAAGCAAAACATGGCAGAAGATAGCATAAGGCCACTCCCTCTGGGCAAACAGCTATAGGGTTCATCGCATGAACACACACCAGTTGGAAAAACCAGGACACAAAGGTTGTATACGACAGCACAGGGAACATTTTCCAGTATGATGCAAATAACTTCTGTCTAATTTATGATCAAAGGGTCAATTCAACCCCTACTGGATTTTGCTGCATCACTTAAAAAACTCCAGCACTAGTAACCATCCACTCTCCTATCCCTCATCTTTTCAGTCCACTATCATTTTATGAACCAGAGCCTTTGACAACCATCTGCTCTGGAACTTGTCACTGGTTATTCACTCATAACCCCTTAAAAGTCTAATGTCTTCTTCACTTTCTCTTCTACTCATTTCACTTTGTTCTACTTCTTTCAGTGCTGTAAAAAACTCCCAACACACAAAACCTTTAAAAATGCTAGTTATGCAAAAGCGACATCTTATCCAACAACTTCCTTGATCCATCTGCTAAGACTACTTTCCAACATCAGTTCAACCATCTTTTCCAACTGTTTTTCATTACCACAGGTGCTATGACCAATTTCTATTGTAGGTTTCTCATAAATAAGGTAGACTAAATATTTACAGATTTTTTCCCCCATTATAGATATATTACCTAAAGAAACCTGAACAAGTGAAGAATGGGTAATCAGGGACTTTCTGAAGACAAAGGATAATGTGTCAAATCCACAGCATTTTAATGGATTATAAAATACACTTAGGCTGGGAGCCTGTATGGCTGCACACCTGCTTCAAAATACAGGATGTGGGGATTCTGACAGGGAGCAAGCTGAATACAACCCACCAATGCATCCTTGTAGCACATTAGCACGTGTAGAGCCAGCAGACTGAAAAATGTGCATATTACCCTCCACTTGGCATTGGTGAATCCATACCTGGGATACTAAGTCCAGTTTTGCCTCTTTCTATGAATAGTACAAAAGAAATGTCAACAAACTGGAAAGAGTCCTGTAACTAATTCCATCAGGGAGCCCCAGGTGCTGATATGTAAGACAAGCTTGAAGGAACTCAAGATTGTTCAACTTGAAGGATAAGGCAGGTAAAGAAGTGGTCTATGAGTAATCTTTTACTTCCTAGGAGTTGCAGAGAAGATTAAGCCAAAGTTTTCTGTGAGGTTCAATGAAAGAAAGAGAGGCAACCATGTGTTAAGACATTGCATGAGAAATCCCAATTGGACCTAAAGAAGCTGGAACATTTTGCCTGCTGAGGCTGAAATCTCTATCCTCAGAAATTCTTTAAACTCGACCAAATGATGCCTGAACCTACCTGTCTCACCAATTAATTTATTGCAAATTTTTACAGGAGAGTACACTCTTGTAAAGATCTTCTCTGGGACTTGGAGGTTGACCTTCCCATTGCCTCACTACAGAACCTAATTGATATTTATTTTCATATCCATCATCCTGTACAGAACTGTATGTGAAAGAATTAATTTCACTGAATCTGTCAGAGTGCACTGGAACTTTGTATACAGAAAATGGGAACCACTTTCGAAACAACACTCTCAGCAGCACAACTACTGTTTGTTAACCGTTGACATTTTGCCAAATTCAAGTCTCCTTTTTAAAAAAAATCAGAATCAACACCACATATACTGTTTAATGGTGTCATGGTTTCATGCCTCTTCCTGAATTGCCATCTATCAAATTGAATGAACCTTTAGTTATGTTATACAGACTATAAGGAAAAAGAATACCAAACAAAAATGATGCTATATTTTAAATTATAAACATAATCCTAACATCGCTTCTAACATAGCTATATTTAAAAAAATAAACAACTTTCTTTTTGATGAACAATTAAGTGTTCTCAATTCAAGAATAAATCTTTCACTTCTGAAGTTCTTTCCTACTAAGAACATTTAAAGTTTGTCATAGGCCATAGCTGTTAACTGGACCCTGCAAATTAGCTAAAGATTATATCCATATACTTGTGATTTCTCCTGATTTTAATGTGTAAGCACATTTCAGTGTGCCTAGTGTTCTGCTATTCAATGTGCTTTCTTCTCAATTGATTTAAGGTTTTACTTCATTTATAGGGAAGATATTTACTTCCCATAGGCAAATATTAAAAGGGACAGTTTGAAATCTACATTGTCCTAAGAAAATGTCTTCAAATGTCCTAATGATCTGACTAAGAGCAAGTTTCTTTGAGAAGAGCCCTGAATTTTAAACTCAATTTTGCTATGGTAGGAAATTTCCCTTAAAAAATTAACTCTATACAAAATCCTTTCAGAAATTTATTGCTTTTCAGTTTATATGTTTTTGCAAACAGTAGCACTACAGTAGAAATAAATGAGAACTACAGCAGCTTAAAAGTAGATAAAAACATACCCTATAAATGTTAAGACATTTATCTTGTACTTTTTTTTAAATGTTATTTTTGCCTTTTATATTTTGCTGAGCAACACAGAATATAATGTTCATTTTCTTCCATGTTTTTTCATTAAATTCTATTTGTCAAATCCTTAGTTTGAACTCTATTATTTGAAGTTGCTTAAAACGTAAGAACTTAGAATCATAGACCCAGTAAGGAGAGGGAGAGGTATCAACATTCAGATATGTAATAAACTCAGTGTATGATGAACCTCTTACATAAATACTCTTTAAGGCGTAAGAGTAAAGACTGGTACTTGTAAGGTTCTCCCTTTATACTGTCAAAGATATTGCAGAGAAAAAAAAATGAATTGCCTGGCAGAAAAAATAAACAACCAAAAATGTTCCTTTCTTAAATAACCTATATTTTGTCTGGTTTGTCTCTTTTAAACAAACAAATAAACAATCCCTCTTGTACAAAAAAAATTACTGTGTATCACTAGGGAAAAAGGAATTTCTTCTGGTATATATTAGTGCTGTTATTGAGCATTGTAGAAATTATGAATGAATATATTTTATTTGGAAACATGTTATTGACAGAAATCTATCAATAGTAATGTGAGTATTGTCAACAGACTGTCAATATTAATGTAATTATAATTAAGGGGATAACATGGATTTTAGCTATAATACCAAGTAACATCTCCTGCACTGCTGCTATCAATATAAGCATTACTATTGACCCGTTCTGGTACTATCAGTAGGAGATGTATTACCATCAGGCATATTTGTCAATGCATTCTGCCCACAAAAATTCTACATTTAAATTTACACGTCTGTAAACTTTGCCTGCAGAAATATACAAATCCAAGTAACCTCCTGGGTGCCATTTTTTCCACAGGGCTTTTATACTATGGATGAGTAATCAAGGGATTTCTATCTCAGAGCTACTGCAATCGTACTCCCTTCTTTTCTAGCACAACCATTAGATGACAAATAGACATCTATGCAGAAGCCTGAAAATAATTTTAAGTATGATCTGTCAAATCAATTTCTGAGCAGCAAAATCAAAACATATTTATTAAATTAAAAACCAAAATTTGTTCCTAACAGTTGGCGGTCAGTAGTGTCCCCCAGGGATCAGTGCTGGGGCCATTCCTGTTTAATATCTTCACTGATGATCTGGATGAAGGGATTGAGTCCACCATCAGTAAATTTGCAGATGACACCAAGCTGGGAGCATGTGTTGATCTGCTGGAGGATAGGACGGCTCTGCAAAGGGATCTGGACAGGCTGGATGGGCCAAGTTAAATAACATGAAGTTTAGGAAGTCCAGGTGCTGAGTCCTATACGTTGGCCACAACAATCCCCTGCCATGCTACAGACTGGGAATGGTGTGGCTGGACAGTGCCCAGGATGGGGGTACTGGTCGACAGAACATGAGCCAGCAGCGTGCCCAGGTGGCCAAGAATGCTGAGAGTATGCTGGCCTGTATTGTGGCCAGCAGGAGCAGGGAGGTCATTCTTCCTTTGTACTCAGCACTGGTGATGCTGCACTTCCAGTGCTGTGTCCAGTTCTGGGCCCCTCAGTTCAGGAAGGACGTTGAGACGCTTGAACACGTCCAGAGGAGGCAATGAAGCTGGTGAGGGGCTTGGAACACAAACCCTAGGAGGAATGGCTGAAGGAGTTGGGGTTGTTTAGCCTGGAGAAAAGGAGGTTCAGGGGAGACCTTCTGACTCTCTACAACTGCCTGAAAGGCGGGTGTAGCCAGGTGGGGCTTGGTCTCTTATCCCAAGAAACCAGTGACAGAATGAGAAGATACAGTCTTAAACTGCACCAGAGGAGGTTTAGATTAGACATCGGGAAAAAATTCTTCACTGAAAGAGTGACTAGGCACTGGAATCATCTGCCCAGGGAGGTGGTGGAGTCACCATCCCTGGAGGTGTTTAAAAAAAGGCTGGACATAGTACTCAGTGCCACGGTTCAATTAATAAGGAAGTGCTAGGACAGAGGTTGGACTTGATGCTCAAAGATCTTTTGCAACCTAGTTCATTCTGCCAACTTAGAAATACATTTAGGATGCGTAAGTAACATTTCTACTAACTTTACTGAGTTTGTGACTTAATTCTTTTACACAGTCTCTTCTGTGTAGACAAAACATGCAGTCTAACACTGTACTTAAAGAGAGATGGAATGGACTACAAGAGACCATCAAATCCTAATGAAGCATGAACAGAGGATCAAGAATATATTGACACGTGTATAACTACCAAGAAAGTTAATTCCACAGTTTTACTAAGTAGTATGTTCCAGTGTTTTATGACTGTAATAGTTACCAAGACTCTTACATTCAATATAAAACAAGTTTGGTACAAATCAGGATGGTTTTCATTCCATAGCAGAAATCAGGAACAATGAAAAAGAATTTCCATTTTGCTGCACCTTCTGAAAAGCAAAAAGCAGCAAGTCATATGAGAAGACCAATTGCCCACAGAAGATTTGCCAAACTGCACAACATCTGCTTTCCTACAACATGCCTGGTATGATCTTCTAGAAAAACCAATCCAAGCCAAAACCACAACAAAACAACAACTTTACTTTTTTCCCAGCAGCAATTTACCTTGAAATCTACTATATCTTCATGTCTTTTTCTCTCATTTTTCTATCTGAATAATTATTTCCTGTTTTAGGTTCACATATTCTGATTTTTTCATGTTAAATACCTGCACAGTTTTTCATCTTGTTGATTTTAAGCTTTCCAAACTCATCAAGAGTATTTTGGATTCAGATCTTATGTTTAAAACAAAGGAAAAAAGAAAATGCTAAACTTTCAACCTCTCTCCAGCTTGTGTCATCAGTAACTTTTCTAAGTATGCATTCTCTTCCATCATCCAATGTGCTAATGCCCTTCATCTTGACAGGGTACTATAGATAATTACTCTGTAATGGCAATCTTTCAACTTGATCTTCAACTGATAACATCAACATCTAATGCAGACAACACTGATATTACATTTCCCTAGTTTGCTTATGTAGGGAAAAAGNATTAAATTAAAAACCAAAATTTGTTCCTAACAGTTGGCGGTCAGTAGTGTCCCCCAGGGATCAGTGCTGGGGCCATTCCTGTTTAATATCTTCACTGATGATCTGGATGAAGGGATTGAGTCCACCATCAGTAAATTTGCAGATGACACCAAGCTGGGAGCATGTGTTGATCTGCTGGAGGATAGGACGGCTCTGCAAAGGGATCTGGACAGGCTGGATGGGCCAAGTTAAATAACATGAAGTTTAGGAAGTCCAGGTGCTGAGTCCTATACGTTGGCCACAACAATCCCCTGCCATGCTACAGACTGGGAATGGTGTGGCTGGACAGTGCCCAGGATGGGGGTACTGGTCGACAGAACATGAGCCAGCAGCGTGCCCAGGTGGCCAAGAATGCTGAGAGTATGCTGGCCTGTATTGTGGCCAGCAGGAGCAGGGAGGTCATTCTTCCTTTGTACTCAGCACTGGTGATGCTGCACTTCCAGTGCTGTGTCCAGTTCTGGGCCCCTCAGTTCAGGAAGGACGTTGAGACGCTTGAACACGTCCAGAGGAGGCAATGAAGCTGGTGAGGGGCTTGGAACACAAACCCTAGGAGGAATGGCTGAAGGAGTTGGGGTTGTTTAGCCTGGAGAAAAGGAGGTTCAGGGGAGACCTTCTGACTCTCTACAACTGCCTGAAAGGCGGGTGTAGCCAGGTGGGGCTTGGTCTCTTATCCCAAGAAACCAGTGACAGAATGAGAAGATACAGTCTTAAACTGCACCAGAGGAGGTTTAGATTAGACATCGGGAAAAAATTCTTCACTGAAAGAGTGACTAGGCACTGGAATCATCTGCCCAGGGAGGTGGTGGAGTCACCATCCCTGGAGGTGTTTAAAAAAAGGCTGGACATAGTACTCAGTGCCACGGTTCAATTAATAAGGAAGTGCTAGGACAGAGGTTGGACTTGATGCTCAAAGATCTTTTGCAACCTAGTTCATTCTGCCAACTTAGAAATACATTTAGGATGCGTAAGTAACATTTCTACTAACTTTACTGAGTTTGTGACTTAATTCTTTTACACAGTCTCTTCTGTGTAGACAAAACATGCAGTCTAACACTGTACTTAAAGAGAGATGGAATGGACTACAAGAGACCATCAAATCCTAATGAAGCATGAACAGAGGATCAAGAATATATTGACACGTGTATAACTACCAAGAAAGTTAATTCCACAGTTTTACTAAGTAGTATGTTCCAGTGTTTTATGACTGTAATAGTTACCAAGACTCTTACATTCAATATAAAACAAGTTTGGTACAAATCAGGATGGTTTTCATTCCATAGCAGAAATCAGGAACAATGAAAAAGAATTTCCATTTTGCTGCACCTTCTGAAAAGCAAAAAGCAGCAAGTCATATGAGAAGACCAATTGCCCACAGAAGATTTGCCAAACTGCACAACATCTGCTTTCCTACAACATGCCTGGTATGATCTTCTAGAAAAACCAATCCAAGCCAAAACCACAACAAAACAACAACTTTACTTTTTTCCCAGCAGCAATTTACCTTGAAATCTACTATATCTTCATGTCTTTTTCTCTCATTTTTCTATCTGAATAATTATTTCCTGTTTTAGGTTCACATATTCTGATTTTTTCATGTTAAATACCTGCACAGTTTTTCATCTTGTTGATTTTAAGCTTTCCAAACTCATCAAGAGTATTTTGGATTCAGATCTTATGTTTAAAACAAAGGAAAAAAGAAAATGCTAAACTTTCAACCTCTCTCCAGCTTGTGTCATCAGTAACTTTTCTAAGTATGCATTCTCTTCCATCATCCAATGTGCTAATGCCCTTCATCTTGACAGGGTACTATAGATAATTACTCTGTAATGGCAATCTTTCAACTTGATCTTCAACTGATAACATCAACATCTAATGCAGACAACACTGATATTACATTTCCCTAGTTTGCTTATGTAGGGAAAAAGACTTTATTAAAATCAAGTGGTACTGTACCTAAAGTTATCCTCTGTCCTGGGGTGACTTAGTGATGCTTGTATGCCCAACAGTGTGTTCTGTTTATACTGGACTGGTTCTGAGAGCAAAGGAAGGAAAGAAGCAGCCACAGTTTGTTTGCAGAAACTGCACTCACTCCCCTGCATGCTTCTCTGGACTGTGCTGACTGCAGCACGGACAGACAGCAGGACAGAGCTCTCCTTTGCTGTAGCTAGCTGAGGCAGGGAAGTTCCCCCCTGTCTTTTTTTTTCCTTTTGCCTTGGATCTGTTCAAACCTGCTCTAGACTGAAAACCCAGACATATACCAGGAGCTCACACTTGTAGCCCACCGGGGCCTGGGCCTCAGCACTTTCCAGCTCCAGAGGAACTGATAAGAGACTGAGCAAGCCCAGCTACATCTCACAGCAAGGACTCTTCTCAACTTGCCATCTCTTTGAACAGCAAGAGGTTTTATGGTTTAATAGTATTGAATTTCTGTTAAATAAGCAGGTTTTTTTCCCACTTTTCTCCAAGGAACTGTTTTCCTGGGGGAGGAGCTGCTTTGAATTTCTGGAGGGATCCCATTCAGATGTTTTCTCCCATTTTTCCCTAAACCAGGACAACCTCTTACTAAACTTTTTGGTCTTATTTAGAAGAGAAAAATATTGAGATTTCTTACAAACAGGTCTCACCAAACCATACTAACTGTTTTACCCTCTCTTCGACACATCATTAGATACAAATTAATTGCTAAACTATTTACCCCTGAACCTTTATTTAGAATCAAAAACTGACAGTTTCAATAATTCTCTTAACGACAGAATAAAGAGGAACAAAACCAGATACACACAAACCCATTTTGCTGGCTATTTCCACCCTCTGGGATATTAAATAAATAAATAAAATCAGCAGTGCCTAATTCCTCAATCATTCTAGGATGAATTTTATTAGGATTTGCCACTTGAGCACATCTATATTAAGCTTCCTTAGGCTATACTTTCTGTGCTTTGGTTCTACTCTTATTTCCTGTCTAAGATTAATTTTATGAAAGTAGCAGGTTACAATGTATCTCTTACAAAGTATGAAGGGAAGAATCAGTCTTTGAAAGTCTGTTCCTTGTTCTCCTGTCTTATTTAATAACAGATCTATGTAATGGACTTATCCCTTCGTGCCTCCTCTTACTCAAGATTTTTGGACCCTTTCATTGATTCTTTTCTTGTGCTTTGTAAATTGAAACTTATTCTGGTCTTCAGATTCATTGATTTTATTATTACACTCCTATGCTATTCCTTTATATTCATTGCTAATCATGTTGTATTATTTCTGTCTGGACAACTCTTTTAATTTCCAGGCCATGGAAGAATTCCTTACAAAAAGTCTCTTAACATTCACTATTACTATTTTATTATTATAACCTATCTCAATAAAAAGAAAACACAGGATATACATTAAAGGTAACAATTTTTCAGCCTTTTCAACAAACTAGATTCTGCCAAGTCCTAGCATTGAGATCAATGGTCCAAGCATGGGGAAGCAGTACATAGGCATGCTAGAAATCATCATCTCCTTGGAGACACAGCTTCCTTTTCCTGCAGGAGCTAAAATACATTTGGTATTGTGCATTCCATGTTGCCATACTGGATATGTGTGAGAGCAGAGAAGCAAGCCATAGCCTTGGTTTACTATCTCTCTTTTGACATTCATAAAGTTAGGGTATCAACAGATAGCAATGAAAACTACTTTTCCACCCATCACAAGAATGCTGAGATGACGTGTTCTACTCTTTGTGAAAATGTGTATCATTTAACGGTTCTCTTTTGAGTACTCTCGATAGCAGAGGTTATTTTAGATGTCAATTTAAAATCAATAAATTTTAAAGATGAGAAATCAAACGATATGTATTTAGTTAATTTTTAAATCTTCCTTTACATCAACTCTCATAACACAGAACATGGACCCCAGCTGCTCAAAGCCTCATATCTCACCATTAATTCACAACTCTTTCTTGCTTATCAAGAGCAGAGAGAAATATTCTCAGATCAAAGTCTAATTGGGAGCCCCAACTGTGTTGTCTCTTAATCACTGCAAAATTAACTTATCACTATATCATTACCTCAAATAACCTTAAAAAAGATTGATTTTGTATTACTGTGTGGATCTCTATGTACTTCAGACAAATACCTATCATTTTCTAAAGAACATAAATTGATTCTTTAACTGTTTGGAGTAACTACTAACACTAATTGGAAAGTCAGTAACACACTGCAATCACAGAAACTATTATTTATTTCTTATATTCCTGGGAGAAAGGACTATTTCCCAAAATAGACAAATTCAAGCAAAACACTGAATGTGTAACAAATCAATCCCATAGATAAAACAAAGAATTTTATTATGGAGGTTAAGTGAGCATCTAGTAAATAATCTCAGAATCCTAAATGCTACAGTTACATTTAATGTCCAAAGACCAAGCACAAGACAATGACACGTTCGTATCACAGCTTGCTATTCCAATTTTAACTTGGTAAACTTAGATTTCATAAAATGAGATACAAGAGATTAGCCACTGCTGAATGCCTGGAGACAGCAAGGAATATAATGATAGCTCATTGATTTATCTTCCATAAACTACCTGCCAGAATCAAAATATTAGGGCTTCAAGTTACAAAATCAAAACCAGCTCAGAAGAGCCAGAATTGATACAACAGTAATGAAGAGCAGCAGGAAAGTGCTGCACTGTTAGAAACTGTAAATCAGTCATTTCTGGCAGCATTTGACGGAAACTGAAAATCCCACATCAGTGTCAACACATCCCCTCAATGAATGCTCGCAACCAAGACTATTACTGGCCACTCCTAAAGATATTCTGAATGCTAAATGCTTCTAGTGTCTTCAGATAAATTTGTCATCAGCCAGCACTCTTAAAAGACACTATTAGATCCAAACAACCAGATCTGATAATTAACTCAGACCTACAATTTAAAACATTACCTTTTAAAATTTGTGATGCTGAATTCAAGGCCATAAAACCTCAAAGTACATTTTTATTCCAGGTAGCATAGAAGCCAGAGACAGCATCATCCTAACAACTTTTTTGATTTGCCCTAATTTTCATTTATTGAAATAAATAGGAAGATAAGCATGTAACTAGCTAATGTTCCATCACTATTATTCTTAATCCCATATCCTTTTTCTCGTCCTCCCTCATCTTATTTCCTCTTTTGTCATCCTGCTCCTTAGTACATCAAATTACAAATTCATCTCTAAAGGGACATGTCAGTTCCACTAATAAATTCTCATTCTCTGTTACAATAAATGAAATCTAGCTGTTGCTCCTTTTAAAGCAATCGGTAATAAAAACCCAAAAGTGTAAAAAACAAAGCTGCAATGCAACTTGAAGACTTCCACAAACACATTGTTAAAAATCCCAAAATCTAGATGCTGAGCAAAACATGTACCTAGTACACAATAGACTCTTTTTTCTTTGGAAGTAGATAATGGGAATTATTTGGAAAAGTACCTTACCTTTACTGTTGATGAACGAGAATGGTGAATAGAGATTTGGTCCAACTGGTTGAACAGAATGGCAATGGTATGATGGTTAGCTGGGAAGAAACAGCCCCTTGTAAGGAAGGGGCAAGTATCTCTGACTAAACCAGTATAAGGAGGTGTGGAAAAAAGCTAAGAATTAAATTAATAAATGTAGGTCTCAACTGCTGATGTGATCAACAGATGACTGGGGGACTCTTGTATCTGAAGATATTTTGGGTGTGATAAGGATATGAGGTACTGGTAAGTAATACTGCAGTACATGTGCAGCAGAGAACAGAATGCAAGGCTTAGTAAATGTGCCATCCTTTGTGTAAAGCAGGTGAAATAAAGGAGGTGTGCAGCTCCATTTCAGAATGGTCCAATGACAGAATATGAATGCATTGTTGTGAGCATAGTGAGGGCAGTTATAGCCGTAACTCTTCCAGTGAGGGCAGCTATAGCCATAACTCTTCCTATGCTGGTTACTGCTGCTCTTCTGAAAAGTTCATCCTATACCTCATAATATACATAATATCTGCATTTCATCCTTGCAAGGGTACTGTATCTCACATCCCCTTATTTGTCAAGCACAGTGTCAATCCCAATTTTATGCATCTTTTCCATGCCCCTCACATTTCTTCCATTCAAAAATACCTAAAAAATAAACAAAGAAATAATCTAACTTAAATTCTCATTTCCTAGCTGTGTGTCTCTGTTCTGCTCCTACCTGTCTGATTCATATGAATGGATCACCAGGTAAATATGGAGATGCCAGGATGAAGACTGAGAAGATACATACAAGAGATTCAGAAGCAACACCTGCTTTATATACTCTGATACAATTTACCACAGACAACAGAACCTTGCAATTTTGCATTAAACACTTTACACTTATCATTTATGAAACAGTCACTGCCCAGATTTTATTCCAACTTTCTTCCTTTTTACATACATCTGCATACCAACTGCACAGTCATGAATATTCAGAAATATGCAAGTGTAACAATGCCAATCCAAGTATTGCACTGCAGGAACATAAGGTCCTTTAACCTTTTATTAGAAATACTTATTAGATGAGAATGGTAAAATCTGTACTAAATGCCTAAAAAAGTCATAATTAACCCCTGTCCACATCTGTACCAAAAGGAGGATTTTATGTAAAAACAGTGTTGTTACAGACTGTATATATTGATGATTTACTAGAACCTCCATCAATAAAAAGACAGGCTTGTTCACTCTACGTTTTAAGTTTCAGCTTTGTATTATATGGCATAACTTATGAATAACTGGATTTAATTACAGTTAAGAACTCCCAACTGGTTTGAGGATAAAGAACAGTACTTTACTTGACATATAGGTGTCATTTTTTAGGCTTGTGTTCTATAAAAACCTAAGGTAATATCATTTTTGACACCTACAGTCAGTCTCCTATTTTCCTTCTGCTGTGTATTCTGTTCTTATCTTACAGATTAGCACCAGCACTCATATGAACTTCTACTGAACAGTTTTTTTCATGTTGAACTGACAAAAGCCCAACCTATTTAAACTTATTTTTCTGCAGATTTAGTACACAACCACTAAAACAGGTCACCACAGAATTAGATAAGATATATGCAGTAAGACAAACAGGGTCAGAAAAAACAGGTAATCGTGAAACCAGCTGCCTTTGAATCTCAGCATCATACCCTTATATCCATCACCAGTCAACAGCAAGACAGAAACTCAAACTTTATTTGACTTGAAGAACTGTTCTTTCTGTCTTCTACCTCAACATGCTGAATGTGCAAGCAAAACATAACACTGAAAATATACACATAATGAAACTTTCAGCTGTCTCTCAAAAATAAAAAGAAAATAATTATTAGTACAACTCCACCGTAGGATTCATTCAACTTGCAAGTGCAACTTAAATAAGTAGCACTATGTGATTCCTCCCTACTTTTAGCTTTTTTGGTATGATTGTACTTTGAAACATCTGGCATACACAATGACTACTAGGGGTGCTGGGAAAATATGATGTGCTCAGTGTCCCCAGTCCTTGATGATTTTATTACTTGGTAATTATAGGAACTTTAGGCACACAAGGGAAGACTGATAAAACTTCCACCACACTTCTCCTCAATCTTGTTACTTCATTAGCATTTTAGAATCAACTGAACAGTTGCATACATGTATTACAAGTAACAGTTTCGGAGAGGCATATTAATTTCCTTGTTAGGCAGCCTGAGTTGTATGCTGTTACAGCTTCTGAAATCCCTCTGCAATTCCAATGTGTATTTTCCTTCACGATTTAGTTATGCCCCACAGTATCATGGCATTATATTAATTTCCTTTACAGGAAAAGTTTTTCCTCTTTACCAAACCCCTCCTGCGATATTTTTTGTCTAATTCTTTGCCTACTATTGCCTGAATACTATTATTTTAAGGCATGTTTCAAGTTTTTTTAGAATTTAAATTTTGATTAATTTCTTTCTTTTCTAGCCCCACTCACAATATTAGCAAAATCCAAGAGTGGAGATAAGGATTGTCAGAGACAAGATTTTTAGGGACATTGCTCCCAGGCAACTCCTGATACAAACACAATGAATATTAGCAGCATTCAATTCAACTTCCTTCTAAAGGCAAAAAGCCCTCCTCAGGTGCTCCCTTGCAGAAGGAGGAAGTGCTCAGACTCAGTCAGACTCAACTTTGAATCAATAGTTGTACCATTCCTGTAATTCCCTTTCCTTCCTATATTGTGTATATCCTCTTTTTCCTCTACCTCAAAGTTCTTTACTGATCTTAATTCTCCCCCTTACTCTGAAAAATCTGAATTTAGTTACCTTTTCAAAAGTTTGAAATAAACTTCTCAAGTTCTTGTATTCCACCTCCAAACCAAAGAACCCCTACCCTCATCTCAGAGAGGCATGTTACAGACAGTATCTTTCCTGAAGATTTTTGTAAAGTTTAAATGTGAACTGATGATGCTTTTAGTTGTAAGGCAGCTGTATAGCTGCAGGAACAATTTAGCTCTTGAAGAAGCTACAGGAAAGAGAACCTACTACCTTCTCTGTGTATATACAGCACAATCTGACTATGACCCTGCATCTTTTTAGTACAACACGCAGGCCATTTTTTGTATTTTTTTATTTAATTTGCTGCTATTAACTTTACAGGGAGTGCTGTATAGCAGCCAATGTTGAGAGCATGCTTGTCAGTTAAAATTAGAGGAACAGAAATGGTATGACTCTCTTTAGCAGTCTAAGTGAAAAAGTATGTATGCTAGTAGTGTCAAGAGGGAAAAAGCCCAACCCTATCTGAAAAAAAAAAAAACAGACTAAGAAAACTCAAATAAAAACCTCAAAACAGCATATGCAGCCTGTTTGCAAACACCATACTGAAATAAACTTCTGCAGTCCAAGAGGTAACAAGTTGTAGCGGCTGTCCTCATTAACCGCAGCAGCAATACAGCGAGTCCATTTCCAACGTACTGTCATTTAGGTTGAAAATTTAAATTCACTTTCTGGATGCTCTGAGAAAATGCATTAATTCAGATGTTTTTCCTAAATAACTAACATTTGGGAACCAGGCCTTTCTAGGGAGAAATTTACATTAGGGTATTCCATTGAAAGACCGATTTTAACTGACAAAATTATCTTCTAACTGCCCACATTGCATCATCCAGATCATTAACGGAGATTTTAAACTGGGCTGAACACAGTATTGACCCCTGGGGTACAACAGTAGTTACCAGCTTCCAACTAGACTTCATATCACTGATTGCCATTCCCTGTGGTCCATGTGTTTGGCACATTTTACACTGACCTCACTATTTGCTCACCCAGCCCATACAGCAGCATCTCCATGAGGATGTCACAGGAGACGCTGCTCAAAGACTTACTGATGCAAGTATCTACTGCCCTCCCTCCTTCTGTTTACCAAGCCAGTCATTTCACTGGCTGAAATTAGAAGAAAATTATCAGGTTGGTCAAGAATGGCTTCTCCTTGGTAAATCCATGCAAACTACTCCTCATCATTTTCTTTAATGTGCCTCAGAAGGGTTTCCACGATTAGCTGTTCCATCACTTTCCATCCCTCTGGGGGATCAAGGTAAAGCTGATCAAGCTCTAGTTCCCTGAGTATTTCCTCCTACCCTTTTGAAAATGAAGAAACACTGACTTTCCTCCAGTCTAGAGGCACTCCTCCCAGTTCATCAATCTCCCAGCTCTATGATTCTTGAGACTGTCCTCACAACAGTGTTAGCCAGCTCCTTCAGCACTTGTGGGTTCATTCCCAGAGCATTATCTATATCCTATTTACTTAAGTATTCTCTGACCTACATGTCGTTCAAGTATACATCTTCCCTGCTCCAGACCTTTCCCTGCGTTCTACAGTTGCTGAAGGCCCTTGCTAGTACAGATGGAAGCAAAGAGGGTTGGAGAACCTCAGCCTTTTCCACATTCCTTGTTCATTCAGCCATAAGACCACATTTTCCCTAGTATTTCTCCTGCTACTGGTATACTTACAGAAACAATTCTTGTTGTTTTTGACATCCCTCAGCAGATTCATCTCCAAGTAGAGCCTGATGTTCCTAATCACATCCACGCATGCTCAGACACTGTCTCTGTACTGCTCCCAGGTAATCTGTTCCTGCTTCTGCACATTTCCTTTTCAAGTCTGACTTTCATGATGAGCTCCTTGTTCATCAGCACACAGCCGCTGGCATTTTAGCCTGACTCCATAACTGTTGGGATGCACGGCTCTTGAGCTCCAAGGAGGTGATCCTTGAGTATCAATTTGCTGCATCCCTACAGGGCTTGACCCTGGGGGATTCTTCTGGACTGAGGAGGCCAGAGACTGCTTTCCTAAAATCCAGGGCAATGATCTTACTTTCTTATTCTTAAACCAGGCTCTCAGAGAAAGCCAGCACTAAAATCACTAACCGACTGAATAAGAAATAGATTACATTAGTTTCTGTCAGAGACCATATAGCTTAAAGGAAACATTGCTAAACTGGCACAAACACAGTGAACTTCTTTATTGAAAAAGTTATTACCTAGAGAGTCTTTAAAAAAGCCCTCTCTGCCCAAAAATCATTAAATATCTAAAAGGTTTAAGAAGTAAGGTATCAAAAATGTAAAATAACACATCTTATTCTTCAGTCTGACATTAATATAGAATGAATTTATTTGCAATATATGAAGAATATTTCTTATTAAATAGAGTGCTATATTCTAATTCAAGCATTTATTCACATTTCTTCTTATTATCTTATTATTATTGGAGCACACCATGCTTACAAGCTAATTCAATGAAATTGCATTTATGTCTGAAGCTTATCAGTTAGCCTTAGCTGGACACAATTTATTTGTTTCTTTACATCTTCTTGATTGTTGTTTTCACTGAATAATTGCAGAAATTCCAAGCGCAACAACAGTGCTGTGGAATTTTTAAAAATTTTGCAAGAGCAGGCTATTATAACCAATAGAGAAATATAGTCTCAAATTGTTGACTGATTTTGTCTACTATTTGATTTACTACTGATTTTCCTTCATGAAAGTGTCCATCTTTTCCCTTCTTCTCCCTCCCTCCCCTTCTCTCTGAACCTCATGGCTTTGAAACTACTTTCATATGGTTAAAAAAATAAGAAAAGACATTCCCATTATCTCACATTCTGAACCTGTAATTAAATGTTTAGGGCTTTTTCCCCTGAAAGACCATGTGCTTCATTACTACATCCAGCTAGATGTTAATACTGCATTCAGATATCCCTCCCTACACTTCGATGATTTAAATATTCAAGAGTAATTTCTTTTACACCATATTCTTGGTATTGATACTACGCAGTCATAAACCTGCTTCCTTCCTTCCCAAATATTCTCTAGGAAGCAGTTTTTAGCCATTTTCAAGACTGCCACCTCACAAAACTATGAAGAGAGATAAAATGTCTTTCTTGACTTATACCACAGCATATGATACCAAAAAACAAATTAAGGTCCTTGGATTAGTAGGAGTGTCAAAAACTATCAGAGCATAAAAATTACCTTTCCTACTCTATTGGAGGGTATGATCAAGTCTTTATATACTAATAATACCTGTTGGAAAATTTTAGCTTCATTTAACTTAGTCAGTTACAGGAACATTTACTTCCTACGCGTCCTGGATCACCTTAAGTATCAAAACCTTTCTGTGAGTCATTACAGTCTTTAATGAAATTAAACCTACAGTCTTCATCTACAGACATGGGTGAATAATAGAACAATCTAACAGGAGACAAACAGAGCTGTTAAGCAAACAAAACAATTCCCTCCCAAATCTAAACACCCTCCTTGCACAGAACAGATATATAGCCAGACTAATCTCTAATATGCTACAAACATGAACTGAGGCCCGCCATTCTAGCTGTTTGGGAGCCCTTTAATAAGTGGGTAGATTCATAATGCATCTGAAGGCCCATTAGCTAAGAAATATTTTTTTTAAAAAATAAATGCAGAAGACGATATTTTATATTTCTGTACTACTATACTAAGAGTTCTATGATTTGCTGTGAGATACATAAACATAAGATGATTAACTACATGTAAGTTTGGTACTATTACTTTACAGTTTTCAACATTTGTAAGAAAAGTAAAAGGTATTTTGACATTCATGCAAAAAGGTATCTAATTTTAATTATTTATTTAATTAAAATAACATTAATGGGAACTGATTTTTCTTCATTTACTGAAAAGGGATGTCCTTGACAAACAAAAACTCACAAGTCTGAACAAAGATAAGCCTAGGAGTTAAAAGGAGTTAAAAGTAACAATAGAGGCAAAATGCTAAGCAGAGTTATTTCAATTGCCTTGCCCTGAGATTAGTGCAATTTCACGATACTCTGTATGCAATAATAAACATCCTCAAGTCCTACTTTAAAAACTGCAAACATGCATACAGAACACTGAGGTTTTTGAAATATTGATATACAAACACTCTCACTAATAAAAAGGCCCAAACACCCCACCTCTTTCAGTCTCTCCCCAAAAAATCCAGACTAGTAGGCAAATATAAGATACTTGCAAAATCTTCACAGACAGTAATTTTAAATGTATTCCAGTTTCCAATTCACAGACTTAAATCAAAAACTTTACGATATGGAGAACACTACAATCATCATGACAATTAAAAGTGTAAGTCACAGAATTATGGAATCATCAAGATTGGAAGAGACCTTTAAGATCAAGTCCAACCATTAACACAGCACTAACTCCAAAAAAGTATTCTTACAAATACCTAATGCTAGAGGCACTAGCAACCAAAGGCATTTCAATATTGACATGATTATCTATTTCTGTACTAATTTCCAGAAGAATTAAAATGTAAGTGTCAAATCCCTTCAGTACTCTTGATTATGTGCCTTACTAGTTTATTCAATTTCCACTAAAAATTAAAAATAAAAAAAACCCAACCTTTTTAATAAGCTAGTTTCTACATCTTACAGACGTGAATTTAACTCCAGAGCAAGTAAGGGAAACTGATGATTTCATGCAGGATAAACAAACACTAAAAAAAAAAAATCCACCAAAAAACCAACAACCAACATTTAATTTTTCCTTCCTTTAATAGCTTATTTACTACTCTAATTAAGTATCAGCAATGACACTTCCAGTTGTTTTACTACTAATCACTTAATTTGATAAATTACTCATGATACAGCCAAGATTTGAAAAACAAGCTGCTGCTGAGGAAGAGCTGCCTCAGAAAGATGAAAAATAATCTGAAGAAGAAAACACTGACAAAACAGATCTTCAAAAAGAATAAAACCATCATTATTCGTAAAAAGAAAACTTTATCAACAACTGTTGCTAAACTGTATGTCAAGAAAAGCTCCAAAAAAGTCTGACAAGAACTAACTTCCAATGAAATCCAATGGCAAAGTATTTTTTATTCAGATTTTAGTACAAACCTTATCATTTAGTGCAAACTTTAATCATACTTCATCTTTGACCTTAGTGAATATCTCCTTCACACTGAAAAGTAGAAGCTCATTCAAAAAATACAGTGCTGTGGTTTCCAGTATGGACTATGACATAAATAGAATTTGTCTGTTTTCAAAACACACTGGCCATTTATTCAAAATAAATCCACATTTGTTTTGTAGTGAATCAATGGTTTGTTACTCATAGACTTCACAAAACTGGATTAACAGAAAGTGGAAAGAGGCCACCCTCATTTCTAGGTTTCTTTGCCACCTAGAGTAAGTGGTCAGAGGAACGACCCTTCAAGATTATAAATGTTTCAGTCTCTCAGCTGATACCAGAATTCAGATGATAATACTTCTCTGACAGGATATTATGCCCTTTCATCTCTGCAGAGGTCACCACTAGGCTCCATCCCCTCTTACCGCAGGCCTGGGCCTAGCTGGAAAGTTCCCCGTCTCTGCACGCTGCGGCACCAGGAGGCTGAACGCCAGCGGGACTCACGGAACGGGGGCGACCGGGAAGTGCAGGAGGTGAAACACAAGTTTTTATAAGCAGGCCCTGCATGAGCTCCGGGGCCTGAGCCAAAGCGACTGCACCAGCCTGCCGACTCGTGGGAAGGGCCTGATGGGCTCCACCGAAGGCCATGGCCCCTTGCAGCACCTCATGCCTTTCGCTGCCGCTCCGTCTCACCCCGCCCCGCGTCCCGACTGACCTGCGCCGCTGCCGGGCCCAGCCCTGCACGGCTCCGCGGGTGCGCCGGGCTCAGCCTCGAGCCTCCCAGCGAAGGTCTGCGCCGACGGAGCCGCCCCGGGCGGTCTCCCCTCAGCCACCCCGGCCCCGGGCACCGTCCCGCCAGCCAAGCCACAGCGGCAGCTGCCCAGAACTGCGGCCGCACTGCCCACAGTGCGCCGGCCTGCGCCCGGCGCGGCTGCGCAGGAAGCGCGCCAGGAGACCGGGACGGCGCGCGGGAAGGGCTTCCCACACGGCGGCCCTGCCGGGGCGGGGCGCGCGCTGCTTGACTGACAGCGCGAGC
>VWYI01001415.1:1591-24807 GCA_013399455.1 Anthoscopus minutus | reverse complement strand
CAAATCAGCGGCCCAGAGCGAGGCGGAGCAGCCAATGGCGGCTCCGAGGCCGGTGATCCCAGGTCGGTGGGAGCCGATTGGCGATGCCGCCGTTCGCGGAGGCGGCGGCGGCTCCTGCTCGGGGAGCCGCTCATGTGGGAGTGAAGAGACTCCTGGCCCGGGGTGCTGTGGTCACCGAGCAGCTTGGAGCCGAGGGCAGTCGGGGGTGGAGTCCATGGGGGAGGTGGGGAGGCCCGTGGGAAGTTGGCGGGCAGGACTTATAGGCCTGTGAGAGGCAAAACGAGCAGACTGGGGAAGGAGCGTGGCAACAGTTTCTTAAATAAAAAGCGCTGCAGACGGTATTCCTCTGGAAGTTGCACTGTTCGGTACATGGTTGCTCGGTTAGTTAGTGACATCGGTGTCAGGTTTTCCTTCCCGGTCTCGGAAATCTTTTAGGTGATTCAAAATCCATAATTTAATTGTGTTGTACACCTTAGGTGAAGCAAGCTGAACTGTGAAGTTGGCTGTTACTTCTGGAAAGCAAACCAAAGAGAAGTATGTTTTTAGGGTTATTGTCAATGTTTATTAAACAAAAGTTAAAAGATACTCAAATAGTGATTTATTTATTTCTAAAGCATAACTGCATTTAGTTTTGACATATTCACGAACACAGATTCACAGGTGACATTAAGGTTTGTAGTTCCTGAGAAAACTTCCTGAGGAAGTTATCTCTGCTGAGGGGACATTCCATAGGCACATACTGTTGGATTCTGTACTTTTTTTTTTCTAACTCGGGAGAAATTCGATAGCACTATGGAGTACTTTAGGTATCACAAAACAAAATGTAGACTTATGAGAATCAGGATCCTGAATGAAGAGTTCTGTTCAATATTTACATACAGTTTTTCACGATGATAAAGTAGTTAGGCAAAACAGATGCCTAACTTTGTTATTAATGAGTGATTCCCCCTCCAGAATACCTATTTGAAGTGCATAGGGCTAATTCACAAAAATAGGGCTGATTTCAGAAAAAAGGAGATTAGATCTTTTTGTATGGAAAGTGCATTTTAAGCAAAATGAGCTATCTTTTGAGCTAGAAAGATTCTGTTTAATGGAAAGACATTGTAGTGGAAAGCTTATTACCACTAATAATAAACAATCACCCCCAAATATTTGAATAGTACACTGTGTACACCAAAATATTTGTGTTAGTTTTTGCTTTGTTTTTAAAACAAAACTGTGTAATTACTTCTGCTGAGGACTAGTTAATTGAACCGTGAAATTAATTTATTATCATTATTTTTATAATTGTATATTTGAATTAGAAACAAAGAAAAACACTTCCTTGTGTGGGACGCTGTGGAGAACTTATGATTTAAGATCTTGTGAAGTGAGACTTTGTGTCACATGGGCATAGCCGAGAAAGTTAATAGAGGACCTGCAGCTCAAGAATGAATCAATGTGCTGTTTCTTGGTGGGGCTGATACTGTGGCTGTCTCTGGGAGCCATGCTTTCTAACCCTGGCCTCAGTTTTGACCTGACCCTGCAGAGGCAGCTGAGTATCTGTGTCCATCACACGAGGTATCAACAAAAGCTTGCAGGGCTAAATTGTCAATGCTTGGGAGTACTTACAGACCCTGTAACAGGAAGTGTCAGAGGGCAGAGCTGAACAAGTCTAACGCAGAGTAAGAGTTTCAACATGAGTTCTGGAAGCTGGATTTCAGAATAGTCCATGAGTAACTCTTGATTAACATAACCTTGTTTACTCCAGTTGCTGAAATAAGCAATAGACAAATAGGGGTACATCATATCTGAAGTGTGTCCTCATTTCTGTACTCATCTGACACATTTCCTCCTCTTATTTCTGCTCTGTTCTTATGAAGATCACGTTTCCTCCTATTATTTCTGCTCTGTTCTTATGAAGATCACCTGGCCTTCATGCTGCTGAGAATTCTCTCCCCTCAGGCCTGGATGTGGATAAAAACAGCAAATTCCTTGCTCAGCGGGTTGGTTTTGCAGACTGTATAACCTTTTCGTTTTGGAAACTGGAAAATAACATGCTTGCTTAAAATATACTACAATGTTGAAAAGGAATTTTCAGGTATGCTCACTAAAGAAGTAGAGAGCAAACTAAGATTACTTTTCTCTTTGAAATACCCCTTCCTCCATGCAAGCAGTACTTAAATTGTTGTGGTTTGCTGATGGTTCAGTAATCAAAATGTTATTTGTAGTGTCTTTGTAGTAGGCTGCACAGATTGGGAATTTTGTCACTGCTGTTAATATTCTTCCTGAAGCAGAAAAACCACAACTAAGGGACTGAAATATGAAGAAAGAGTGGGGGATAGAAGAAAAATGAAAAGCTAAAGCATACCTTTGTCCAAGGTTTTCATTTGCTTCTAACCTTCCCTGTCATTTCTACCCTTCTAATTCTTTCAGGATATGATAGAAAAATGTCCCCTCTGACTATAGAAAAGCACTCTCAAATTTCTGTGCCACTACTTGAAACACGATGATGCTTTTAATGCAGACATTTTCCATGGCCTTAACTGCTCACAGGTCTGTACCAAACCAAAGTAGCCACTGTGAATACCTAGCAAGTACTGTTCATAAACATTTTTATAATGTTTGACCTTAAGAGTGACCTGAAGATTAATGGATATGTTGTATCAGTTTTAATGGGTCTCTTCTCCCTTGGATACACACATGTGACTCCCATTAGTCTTAATGGGAGTTATATGTGTGCCTAGAGGTTAGACAAGATCTCTAAAGGTGCTGTTATGCTCTCTTGTATTAATGATCTCATAATTGCTGAGGTGCTGCACCTTTGCATTGGAAGCAAACTAATTAAATTGGTCTAGTTGAAGTTGTATACTAGCATACCTGGCATGTATGTGTGTTTTCCTGTGGGTCCCTCAGTACACAGAGGTAGAAGCCAAATTGAATGCAGAATTTAAATTTTACGTGTGACTTGACTTTCTTTGTAATTGTTTTTTGTAATCCAAAATGAATTCATGAGTTTGATTCCTAAGAAAGATGATTGTTCGTGCGGATACAGAGGAAGAAGCTGAATGTGGTGTTTTATCATGAAAGCATATATTGAGAAAGGGGACTGAATTGATTCTCATTTTGATGTTCCAAATCATGCACTTTGAAAAAAGACAGGTCTAGAGGATTAACGTGAAGCTTGATGTTGAATTTTAATTATGGCTTTGTTATTCATTTCTTCCAAGAGCCTTTAGACAAAGCACTTCACCTTTCTTTGATTTCCAGGTATGTAAAATATCTGCTTGCTTCTTAGTGTTGCAGACAGAAATTAATATCTGTTCTATGCTTTGAAATTTTAAGACTGATATCTTTAACTGTATTCTGCTGGTATAACCACTGAAGTACAGAAGCAGGAAAAAAATCATGGTAACCACCTGACACAGGCAGGCAGAAGCTCTAGTGACAATGCATATCTGTTTAGAGGAGTGATTCTATTCCATAGTTTATGATGCATAAAATACTGTATTGGTGCTGAAAAAAATTTGGTATTATATTTATATATTATATAAATATTTGGTATTTGGTATATAATCTATTTTTTGGGCTGGGTTTTTCAGTGAAAGTTACAGTGAAACTACAGTGAAACTACAGTGAAAGAAACAATAGACAAATTGACATTGTTTAGACATTTGATATTTTTATCAAAATAACAATTAGAATTTGATGGTCAGTGTGAAAATTTGTGCACTGTTCTGTGACTGTCACTGTACAGTTGAAAATCAACCATGATGTAGTTTTCTTTGAAAATAAAAATTTGGGGAAAGAATGAATCTTCAAATTTATGTGCTGGAGGAGGAGTGTTTATGTGCTAACCTTCACTTTTAAACTTGGTTTATTATTTTCTTTTTTCAGATTAAGGTATTATATAAACTCAGTTCCACAATTCAGTTTTACTGTTTGAGAAGTAACAGATCCTCGGGTTTGTTTTGGGTTTTTTTGTTGTTGATTTTTTGGAAGTTTTTTGGATAATACAATTATTTTATTTTTGACCTTATGTGTTTCTTTGTTTCTAGTCGAAAGTAGCAAAAGCCTACTGAGACTGTGATTGTAATGTTTTTAGCTCTGTAATTTAAAATACCTGGAAAAATCTTGTGAATGGTTTTGTAAATGTATTTCTTTACATTTGACTCCAATGTATAAAATATATAGATCAAAAGTTTCTTCTTTATGTAAATTTCAAACATTAATTTCTTTGGGTTTTTGTAGTAATTTGTTGTTAGTTCTCCAGTAATCTTCAAGGAAGAAATAGTTAATTTTACTGGTGTTATATTTTAAGCTATGTAAAGTATTTTTAAAGAAAATTGAAAGTTATAACAAAGCTAAGCTAATTTCAGTTTTATATGTATGCTTAACCATAAAAAAGAATGAACAGGTCTATTTTGTAACCATGGGAAACTGAATTTCTAAGGTTTCCAAGTATTTCTATTTACTTAAGATTCTTTGACCTAAATTCTGCTTTGATGACATAATGTAAACTTCCTGAGAAAGGAGTTGTGTCCTATGTATTTTTAGAGTATCAAGAACTTGCACTCTTATGAAGGAGACTTCTTTTGTGGAAAAATAAACTCCAAGCTTCACTAGTATCTATAGATCAATTTTCTAAGCAGAATAAGCAACATCATGAAAAACATAGGTTTTGGTTTGTTGTTTTTTGGTTTTTTTTCCAGAATTACTATGCATATGTTATTTTTGTCAATATAATGGTTAACTGAGAGTGAGTCATTTATTCTGTCCCTCATATTTTAAGGGTGATCAAATACTGGAGCAGGTTTCCCAGATAGGTTATGGAGTCTCCATCTCTGGAGATAGTTAAAACTCAACTGGACACAGCTGTTAATAACCTGCTTTGAGTCAGGAGTTGCACAAGACCTTTCCATGATTCTATAAATTGTGGAGTTGAATTGCTGACACTTTTTTATTGTAGACCAGCTTTCAAATACCAGTTGAGATATTTCAAATGATAATTGAGATAAGGATGAAATCTACTCAGTCTTTAATTAAAAAACACATAAACTCAAGTAGTTAACATAACATTACTGACCACATGAAATGTGAGACTAATAATTCAATATATTCAACTGTGCACAATTTTTTCAGAAGGGAAAGACAATACACAGTACCAGTATGTAAGCTGCCTGGTTTTTTAGCCTCCTTTCACATGCTACCTAATAAATACGGCTGTATATATTAATTAAGTTAATTACACATGATTACTTTTTATATGTAAACTCTTGATTGCTTAGAAACTGCTTTTGTATTAAGCATTCACATTTCTGATGTGAATTAAATTGTAAGACCTTTTAAGAGTTTTTGTGTTAAATTTTAAATAAATCATGGAAATATTGGGTCCTTTATTGGAAAGTTAATGTATTGAAGCTAAAAACAGAAGTATGGTATTGGGAGTTTTTGAATTATGGCCTGATTTTGTAAACTACTATTGTGTAGTTCTGTACATATTTTAGTTCTATGTCTGATGTACTGATGGTTACCGTAGTCAGGACCTCAGTTCTGTAGTACTGTTCTGTTTTACAGAACCTCAGTTCTGTAAAAGGGTAGCTGGGCTGATAAACTAAAGTATGAGTTTGTATTTTGTGCCTTAACTAAGAGTTGTAAGTTTTAATGTTCTGAAAATATAGATTGTTTAGACATTGGCATCCTTGATTTCTGACTGTAGGTGTTACTGAAACAGTGCAAGTGGAAAACATTTCTGATACCATCTCAGTAGCAATCCATCTGAACTTGCCCCAAGTCAAAAAGTGATTGGTGATATCATCTCAGTAGCAATTTGTTTGCACTTGCCCACAGGGCTCTTGAAGGTTTTAAAACCTTGTCATTAGGTAGTATTCCATACAGTTGCTTGGAATACCACGTATATTAAAAGTTACTGATTATGGCTATGGAAAAGGTCTGGTATGTTTCATGTGCTTAAATAATTTTCAGGATGCAAATAAATCACTCTAGATTAATGATTATAAATAAAAAACAAAATATCAAGACATATAACTCAACAATGTTTTGTTGCCTTTGGTAACCTGTACTTTTTATTACCTTTACTTTCACACTTAAAAGTTAGGAAAAATTAGGGTGATTAAATTCATAAGTGGTCTATGGAAAGATTGATTTGATATACTTTCTCGGCTTATGTTGAACCCAGGTAAGAAAATTAGTAACTTAGTAGAAAAATGGTAGATGTCAGGGTGTGTATGGGAATAGGTTAAAAAGGGCCAGAGCTTGTTTTATTATTTAGTATTTTTTATACAATAAAATTTATATTTCACTGTGCTTTTTATTTTTTTCCAATTTTTTCTGTGGGACAAGGAACAGAGTTCAGCTCTGCATTCTTTTGTGGGTGAATAGTGTGTCTCATTAATTTAATTCAGTAGCTACTGTCACAGAAAAATGCTGAAGGACTTCAATGCTTTTTAACTCAATTTTCATAAAACACATAGCTGAGATAAAGGGACTAATCTTACTCTGAGTGAAGGTGAGTAATGGATAAACAGGAGTATTTCTTGGGTTTTGTGGAGTCCATATTAATAATAATTTCATCACTCTTATACAAACTTTACAAGTTATTCTTATTTAAAATTGGAGATTTTCACCAAACATTTCTTTGGAACATAATGGAAGAAAAATTTTAATTGACTATTCATGTATTTACATGTGCAAAATCATCTATGTTCTGCAGATGTCTAAAGACAGAAGCAGAACTAGATTTTAGAGGAAGCCTGCATTGTATTCTGATATCAACAGCAACTTAGATCACATTGGTATCACATCAGTATAATGTTTTAGAGCCTCTGCCAATTTAAAACTCAAATTGATGCTAGATTTGTATAGAACAACACATTTGACTGACAGAAAAGGCTGTTATAGATGGATGTGATGTTCTACCCTTGTATAACAAGGGTTTTGACTGACATTTTAACAATAGTACAGTTTCTACTCCATATATTCTAAATTATTATTATTACAACACAAAACAGTTTTGCACTTGCTGTATATAGATGACATGTACACTTTTTGTGTAGTAATATTCAAGAAGTGAGGGTTTCTTTTATGTCTTAAAGATGATGACAATTAATGAAGGCTCCATCTGACACCTATAACCAATGTCAGGGCTTGCTATTGTGGTGCATGTTGATGTAAAAACTATCAGGGTACTTAGCTCCCGGTGAAGGATCAGCATAACTCTTGACACATGCTATGTGGTGGATGAAGTAAATCTCCTCGGAGAGCAATAGAAATATTTCTTGAACTGAAGACTACACTTTCTGTTTTATAATCCCTCTTTTCAGTTTTGCTGTTCTTTGCATCACTGTAAAATGCAGTTTTAATCTAGAAAGTAACTGTGTAAAACAGTACCTCATAATGCAATAAATATGCTCTCTGTGCTTTGCAGTCAACATTTCTCTAAATATTCTTCTTCAGAACAATAGTAGAAATAAGAAAGGTATACAATTTTTCTTAGTTGAATCTTGTTTATTTTGGGGAGACCATCCTTTAATATTTATCCTTTTAATTTTAAAATTTTCATTTTGAATTCTTGGCAGAAGTTTATACAGGTGTCTCCTGCATTGTGTTAGTTTTCACAGGAGCAGGGGCAGTACTGTGTGTCTACATTATAATTGATGATAATAAAAAGATCAATATTTAAGGCTGAACTTCTCTTTAAACTTCAGCTTAGTATTGCATGCAACTAAGGAAGAAGGTATACTCTTTTATGAACCTCCCAACAATGAAAAATAAATAATTGAATGGAAAAAAATGTAGTCGCATTGATCAAAATACATCTACCTCTTGTCTTTTTGATGTTCTAGATAAGGAAAACATAAATACAAAAATTGCTTGTACAATATGGATTTATTGTTTAAACTGGCTCAATGTTAAAGATATTTTTCTTAAATGACTTAGTATTTGGTAAGGGAATTAAATAGATTTTTTTCCCCCTCGTTGTATATGATCAATGGGATCTTGGTATCTCACATTTATTCAACAAGATTTTATTTTTCTGTGGAAAGACAAATTCAATGTATGTTTTATCAAACAATAGAATTATTTGTTGGCTTGGGGCAGTGATGATGATATTTCCTGCAAAGCACTAAAAAGGTCTTTAAAGAATGTTTGCCCCGTTACTGGTGGTGCCATTTAAATTCTTTCTCATTTTTAGATGTATACCAGTACTTCTCCAGCAGTGACTTATGATTTGAAGGAAGGGATAAAAGTAATTTGAGAAATAATATTATCCAGTTAGAAAATGATCCCCTAGAAAAAATTGTAGTTTTATCAATGTAACCTTTAAGTTTTAAAGTGAAGCCAGCTAAAAACAATCCATGATATGGAATTATATTGCTCTTCACATAGCTCATTATGATAACACAGACATCATCTGGTACTTAATTTGAGAGAACACTAATGATAATCATCTGTACAGGAACCAACTTGTTGAGCTTGTTAAAGCACATGCTTTGCTGACCACTGGAGATGGTTGAGTTTGCAAACTCAGACTACGTTCCAGTTTCTGAGCAGGATGTGCTATATTGATACAGAATTGTCCTCTAGCTCCTCTCAGCTAGCAACATCTGATTTACACAGCTTTTCTTTCCCTGGCATCATACCCACCTTACTTTGTATACTTATTTAGCTCATTGTCCTTCATGAGTAAACACGGGTTTAAAACTGTCTCATCTTAGTTTCTTCTCCTTGTGATGATTTTTTTCCCCTCTGACCTTTTGTATCATTGTTCCAGTAGCAGTTGTCTGTCTAATCTACCTAATTGTCTTTGGTCTTCCTTGCCTCTTTTATGCTTCTCTCATCTGTGAACTCTCAGTGCTCAATTAATGAAGGAACAAAAGGCACAGAAGGAAATGTTCCCTTGCTGTCTCTTCTTGTCTTTGACATTGTAACAGCCCGGAATAGAGGCAACTACAAAGGGCTAGATTTGGTCCTTCATCTCCAGCTTGGAGAGTACTCAGTAGGGATTTTTTGGTTTTTTTGAGAGACGTTTGCTTTTGGAATTAACTTTCTGCTGAGCATATGCAAAGCATAATTTATAAAGATTCACAGCTTCCCCAAAGGTGGGAGAATTTTTGCAGGGCTCATGAAAGCACAATATTGAGATAGGGCATAATGGGATGAACTTTTTTATACTTCTGTGTTAAACTGTGATGAGGTTTACTCTTTTAAGCAAAACACTTCCTCACTTTTGATAAGGACAAAGCATTTTCTTTCTACTTCATTTTGGAGTAAATGAAACATTTTTCTTGCTGTTCTTATATGTAATTCTTTCCTTTCTTTAACAAAAAGAAGTGTCATCTCACATGAGGAGTGGAACATGCCAAAAAGCAAAGATTTGTTATTTAGGGAGCTGAAGTATTAGGTTTTAGAACAGGTTAAAGTCTGATGTCTTTAACCATTTACTGTGCAGTGAACACCACTTACAAATATGTGTGAGAGGAACATACACATTTGTCATGTTACCTTATTTTTCTAATTAAAAGGAAAAAATTAATCTCCTTAGCAGAGACATTCCCTTTCAGAATAAAGGTCTGATTCTGGAGTCTCATAGATATTTAATTTGCAATATAGTATAATGAAAATATGTTAATAGCTTTTTCAACAAGTTAATAGCTTTCAAGTTCATATTAATTAGTTTGGCAAAATGTTCTATTGATAAAATACTTTCTTCCCCCCCAGTAAAAGGTAAGAAAGTAACATAGTCTTATAAGGAGTGTCTTGCCAGTAGTAAGGGTAGAATCTGTAGTATCAAAGTTATTAGGAAAAAAAAAAAGTAACAAATGAGTCTTGAAGGAAGCTGCCGTAATTTTCACCAAAGACAACTTTCTGTCATTTTTACAGTGAGATATGAGAATGTAGGAGTGGATCTTGCAGAGTTAAGCAAGCATTCTTGGGAACAAAGATGTGAAAGCAGACTTATGGTATCATGCTTGGTCCCCGGTGTCCTGCATTCCTGACTACTTACAGTGGCAGCTGTGGGAAGGGTGAGTGATACCCCATTGTCTGCCTATCCTTAGTGGCCACAGCACCATGAAATTAAAGCATACATCTTCACATTGACAAGATAACCCATAACTCTCATTTTCTATATTATATCTCCATTAGAATAGTGTAATATTTTGTTCAATCAAAAATAATGAATGAATTTTCTTTTACCTTTCTTTTTTCTCTTTGGGGGGTGGGAGCAAGAAGTGAGTATTGTATATCTCCTCCATCCTGACACTGTAAAATCCAGCTTTTTGCTACCTCACTCTTCCTTTGGTATCTTTTAATAGTACCCTTAGATCTCCTTAGAGCTTTCTAAACCAGTACTGCTTATGTCATTACATATTCACTCTGAAATACTTTTATCCACAAACACCAGTGGTTTATGTCCAAAAAGGAGACAGAAGAGTCCTTTTACTTTATTTGTATAAAGGGAAGGGCCATGGGGCATTCCCCTGGGGTGTCTCAAAATTTTGAAGGAGGCAGCCTCCTTTTTATCCCAATTTCCTGGCCATATTTCCCTCTCTCTTTCCCCACTGGCTGAGGTATTTGGGAGATATAGACTTCCTGGAATGCCTGATACCTAACATTCCCCTCTAATGTATAACTCTCCCTTTTAATTTTTAATTCTTATGGAATATATAGTTTTTCTCCATTTTTTCTTTCATCTTTCAATATCCAGTTTTATTTATCAGCAAACCTACAGTTTGTTTGTAAAGGAAAATACCTTTTTTTCCATTAATCAGTCAGTGAAATCCTTCCCATTATTTCTTTTATCTCTCAGTGCTAGTTTTATCTACCAGCAGACCCACAGCTTGTTTATAAAGACAAATCTGTCATTCCTCTCACTTTGAATCCTTCTGCATTTGTTTATATCTTTCTCATGGTTTTTTGAAACTTATGCTTGTGGTACCCTCAGCTTCTTTTACTTCTGTTGGCTGGACAAAAGGCATCATGTGCTTGTACTTACTCCAAAGAATGTATGTGTTGAAGGAGCTGCTGATTGTTGTCAAAGTGAATAATATCTAAAAGTCTTCCTGTTCTACCATCAGTCAGGGAACTAATAGAGGTTATTCTCACTTTTCTACATCCTGGTCCTTCCCATTTACTGATTACCACAACAGCTTTAATATCTTTGGGAACCTATATTCTCAAATTTAGTAGAACTAAGTCATTGTATTAAAATTTAAGGTAATGCAGTCAATAAGACAATTAGGGGTTGGGGAATTTTACTTGAAGTAATTTATGTGAACAAACATGAATTTCTGATAGCTCTTTTGAGTGTTAATAATAAGAAAATGACAAGCAGTTAGACACACACTTACATGATCAACTGATCTTCCCTCTACCCTGGTCTAATCAGGTCCAGAAGATTCCTAAAACACCTAGACAGCAACTAGACAGCCAACCTGGAGAGATGTCCTTGATTTTTTACTTGTTGACAGAGAGAGTCCCAAGCGAAGTCAGGCCAGAATCTTGGCCAGAATGGCCATGCAGTCAAGTTTAAAATCTCTATTGACAGCAGGAAAAGTGCCAACAAGACTTCAACCTTAGACATGAGGAGAACAGAGTTCAGACTGCTTAGGAAGCTAGTTATTGAGGTCCCCTTGGAAAATACTTTTGCAGGTGCTGAAGTCCATCTTAAGGGCACAGGAATAGGCAATTCCAAAATGTCAGAAGTCAAGCAGACAAAGCAGGTGGGCAGCTTGGCTAAGCAGGGAATCTTCTCTTGGAGATAAGGTAAAAGAGGAAGGGATATTCCCTGTGGAAGCAAGGTTAGGTGACATGGGAAGAATAAAGAGATGTTGATTTCCACTCTAGGGAGAAAATTTGTGTGGCCAAAGCTCAACTGGAGTTGAAGCTGGTCAGAAATGTCAGGGACAGTCAAAACAGTATTTTAAAATACATTAATGGCAAAAGTCAGTCCAGAAATTACATGGGCACATTAGAGGATGTGAAAAGTCACCCCATAAACAGAGATATAGACAAGGTGGAGATGTTTATTTTCTTTTCCTCTGCCTTCAACACTAGCAATGGACAAAAAGGGTCTCCAGTACCCTGAGCTGCAGTACCATGAGTGTGAGAATGATAAACTCCTGGCTGACCCTGAAATTGTAAGGAATCTGCTGTTCTAGCTGGAACCCTATAAATCTAGAGGGCATGATGGAATTTATCTGACAATAGGTAAACAGCTGGCTGATGTCATCATGAGATCTCTCTTGATGATTTTTGCCTGGTTTTAGGTATCTGTAGAGGTCCCTATTGACTGGAAGCTGGTCAAAATCATCCCAGTTTTGAAAAAAGCACAAGAAGAATGGCCCTGGAAACTACAGGCCTCTTAGCCTGAAGACTTATTTCAGTGCCTGGTAAGTAAGATGCAGAAGATTTTTCTGGCAGGTATCGTACAACACCTGAAAGACAATGCAGTCATTGGTCACAACCAGCACGGGTTAATAAGGGGAAGGTGCTTTTCAAACCTGATTTCCTTTTATAACAAAGTAACCCACCCATCTGATCAAGGGAAGCCAATTAATGTAATTCTTTTGAATTTATGTAAAGCTTTTGATACCAGCTCTCAGGAAGGATCCTTCTGGAAGAATGTCCAGCCCACAGCTGGATAAACACATCCATGATGGGTGAGCAGCTGGCTCATGAGTCAAGCACAAAGGGTTACAGTGAATGGAGTGGTGTCAAACTGGGAACCCGTCACTAGTGAGGTTCTGCAGGGCTCCATCCTCAGCCCTGTGCTCTTCAATGTCTTCATAAATGATTTGGACACAGGACTGGAAGGGATGCTGAGCAAGTTCACAGCTTATACTAAACTGGGAGCTGCTGACTCCCCTGAAGCCAGGGAGGCTTTACAGAGAGACCTTGACAAATCAGAGGACTGAGCAATCACCAACCATATGAAGTTCAACTAGGGGAAGTGCCAGATCTGGGATGGAGCAACCCTGAATGGATGTGCAGACTGGGGAATGAGATGCTGGAGAGCAGTGCTGTGGAAAGAATCTGGTGGTCCTGGTTGATGGCAAGTTGAATCTGAGCCAGCAGTGCCCTGGCAGCCAGGAGGCCCCAACATGTCCTGGGGTGCATCAGGCACAGCATGGACAGCTGGGCAAGGGAGGGGGTTGTCCTGCTCTGCTCATACCTTGATGTGTGTGTGCAGTTTTGGGCATCACAATATAAAAAAGGCATTAAGATATTATAGAGTGTCCAAAGGAGAGTAATAAAAATGGTGGAAGGCCTTGAGGGGAAGCCAGCTGAGAAACAGCATTTGAGGTCCTGTCTTATATTTTTAATTAGTGTTTTTACTTTCTTATGGAACGGCTATTATAATTCTTAATTTATGCAATTAACTGTCCTTTTTTGGAAAAAAAGAGTTTAAGACTTACATTTGTTTCGTAGTTTCTGGAACATGGAGTTCTGGTCAATATGTAAATTTTCTTGTTACAATTCCAGCTTTTTGTTCATTCAGACTTCTCTCAAATTGCTTACTTTTTTGTGACTAATGTCACTTCAGAAAAACGCTGTCTAAACAGAGTGTCTCATTTTCACATTGGATGTAATTGGCTAGGTTACTTTCTTTTTATGTTTTTATCCTGATAGTATTTTCAGTTTGTTCCAGAAAATAATTTTCTGGTTCCATACCTTATGGAGCATGTTTTTTTTCTATTGGTCATTATCAGGTTTCAGCATTTTTTCAATCGTTTAGTCTTCAAGCCTAACTCTGTATAGTTATTAGTTTCGTGTGAAATCTGGTTTGGTCAAACATGATGACTGTTTCAGGTCACTTGTAGGAAATTGATAAAATCCAGTGTGATATAGGACCTCAAGTTTTAAAATATTGATATAATAATTATTCATTATATACTTGAAACTATGTTGGTGTTTTGCAAAGGAGACAAAATCCTGTTCACACAGGGAAAAGGATGGAGCTGTAGAAAATGATAAATATTGTATTTTCACTGTGAGTTAGAAAAATAATTTGACTTCTTGCAGTCATGAGTTTATGGAAGGAGTTGAATGAGGCAAAGAAGTTTGTATAGCAAACAGGGTTAGAATTGTACAAGGAGCTAAAATTTGTCTTGGTAACCATCCAAAAGCTATACCCTAACGGAAACCACGTTGTTAGTGTGTTACAGAACCTTTAACCTGTAGTTCAGTCTAAACTTTTAATAAAAGTATGAAGCCTTGCCCTTTTCCTCAGTTGTTCCTTGGGGCCACATTTTAAATATTTTCATTCTGTTTAGTTGATTTTTTTTTCAGTACATATTAACTTACATAGGCATGCTTATTATGACAATTAGAAAGAAAGGAGTGATGAAATAATGTTGAAAGATTAGGAACGAATGAGTGTATAAATCATGGTAAATGCCAAAATTTTGAATGACTTTTTTTGTTTTTTCAAAATTTTTGTTGTTGTTTTCAATTTGTTTGTAAGAATATTTCAGGTCTGTATACATGACCTAAATTATCAAAGTTTTGCTTCAAACAGCTGAATATTTTGCAAGAATAGTGTGATGAAATTCTTCAGTTCAATGATTTTTTTTTGAAACTAGACTAGATAACTAATGTAAGATCATTTTTCCAGCTTTATGATTGCTTGTTATTTTGTCTTTCTGCTTCTGTGTTCAGTGCGTATGTTTTGCACATACACTTTTCCTAAGCCTGGGTTTACCGTTTCTCAAAAATATTTGCTAAATTAGATTAATATTATCACCAAGACTGAGATAAACTAGAATGCTAATTTAACTAAAGAAGTTTATGAAGAGAGTTAAGTAAAACTTAGAGAAACCTAAAGGAGGTTTCTGGGGGTAGGGTATTGCATTTGGTAGAAAGCTGGCAGTTTGATGCATGTTAGGTGAAGTTTGGCAGATTTAGATAAGAATTTTATATTCAGGATACTTAACCAGTGGAACAAATGGTTTAGGAATATGATAGGCTCTTTAGAGTCTGAAGTCCTTTAAAAAGGAATTGGAAGTCATTCAGTGCAGTAAACTATTCCTTTAGCAGGATTTTATAGATTTACATTAATATATCATATATACAATATAATCATAGAATTATATTGTCTGCATTATTCAGGAGGTCAGCATAGATGGTCATGATGATTTTCATAGCCTTGGGTTCTTTAAATCTACAATTTGGCCTCTTACCTATGTGAAAAGGAGCAAAACAATTATCAAGGAAGGTAAAGGAAGAGCAGAGTAGACCTGAACATGAATGATAATGTGACAGAAGACCTGTGATTCATTCCTTACATAGCTACTCAGAATGATGTTCCATAGGTATGGCACTCAGCTAATGGGAGGAAGACACTGAAAACAGGAGCTGTGAGGGGATTTTAAAAGCATATCCATAACTTGCAATGCAAGCCTATTCACAGTGTGCTACTAATGAAGTTATTAGGAGTTAAATTACTGCTTCTATATATTATTTTAATATGGCATGTAAATATATTAGCTGATGATATAGTGTTAATTTGGTTGTCTCTGCTGTGAACATCACGTTGCATGGCCTTACTGTGTCCTTGGAGTTGCAGTTGACTTTCTTTGAAGGATTTTTTTTAGGATTTTCTCCTTTCCATGCAAGGAAGAAACATCAATTAAATGTATAATGCATTTTGTTTCATTTTGGAGCAACTATAACACTTTTCTAGGGAATTCTTGCTTTTAACTAGAGTTTGTTAGTTTAGTTTGATAATGGATTTTGAACATCTGTGTTGTCTTTGACAGACAAATTAATTTTTACTGCTGGTCAAGTCAATAAAAAAGAGTAACCAGCTAAAAATGATGCTAATATGACTCTACCTCTCATATTTTGACTTGTGTGCAGTTGGTAAATGTATAGATTACCAGTTAATCATATCTGGTTTATCTTTTTAGAGATAAAAGGTTTGATTGAGAATGCAAGGTGACCACTCCAGCATCCCTTTAGTTCATTTAGTATGTCTTTTTTCAATAATAAAGCAAAGTACCTGAGCTGCAGGTTGAAAGACGCTTGCTTCATCCTTCATTTACTTCATCCTTCATCCTTCCTTCAGTCTGAGCATGTCTGCTTTTATCAAGGCATTCACATGGTGTAGTGAATCCTTTTCCTTGTTTCCTGTGGATAAGTATGCAAAAATGACCACCTTACTGAAAAATGGGAAACCTCCTCTATAAGTTCGCAGTGCATCAACATGAAGGTAGGATGGGAATGTGGAGTAGGGGAAAAGAAGTTGGTGCTAAGTTCTAGTGCCATTGAAAAGTGTTTCCTCGTCATCCTCCCTCATTCTTCCGAGCTCAGAAAGAGAGAAATGCTCCTGTCCTCCTTGGGAAGTTCTTCATTCTCCTGAAATGGACGTCAGTCTCAGTAAAAATGAGAAGCAGCCATCTGAACCCTGGAAGAAGAAGCAGCACCACTTTTTCCTCATGAGGAGGCAGCAAGAGTTGATAGCCAGGTCTTGCAGCTTCTGAACAATGTTTACACATGCATGAAGCAAAATGTGAATATGGGAAAATAGATGTTGTTAGAAAAGTCTCATAATAAAAAATAAAGTCTTGACTTGCTTATCTCTACCTCATTTAATTGTAATATGGTCTTCTCAAATAAAACATTCAAAATGAAGAGCTAAACCCGCAAGAATCTGTAAATCTGGAATACCATAAACAGGCATATTGTTCTCCATCTGAAGCAATTTCCATTGTGCTTATAAATTGCTAGCTAGAGTATGCTATCCAAGTGCCATATAATTTGTTAGAGTTTTCTTTAGCTTTAGCAGTCTGTTGTGTAAATTTTAGCTGAACTGACAAGTAGTGTATCACTCTTGGTCATGTCTGATGTTTCTACCCTACGACCATTTTCTAGAATTATAGGAGGTAGCTTTGCCAGTTATCCTAGTGGAGTGATGAATTTACAAAGGCAATACTTTGCATAAGCAAACAGTTTATTTCAGCCCTGAAATCTAGAAAAATCTGAAATGTAAAAAAAATGTGGAAAAAAATTTTAAAATGAAACATTCTTATAGGTCCCTTCATTTATAGGACAAGTAGCTTGAGAACTTGTATGTGAAAAATTCAAAATTTAAATCCATTTTAAATTTGCCACTTATATAAATAACATATATATATATGCATAATCGAAGTATATATTATTTCTCTGATTTATACTTGGAATTCAGTATGTATAAATAAGATACAATAAGAGATTGTGATCCTTTCTATGAAGCAAAATCAAGAGTGGAAAATAAGGTACTATACAACAGGATATTTTTATTCTTTAGTATCAAAACAAGATATGGCTAGTTAGTTCATTTTAATGTTTGGGTTTAACATGGCAACATTTTTTGTTCTTCCTAATGTGTTAAAAATAAGATAATTTTAATCCTGTACATACAAAGCTGCAGACTTTCTGTTACAAGTTGCTGCATGTTGTGAGTAGCAATTTTTTTTGTTTGTTTTCTAGATGCCATGATTGCCATATTGCATGGTGCTTCTTGCAATGTTTCCTGGATAATTAACACCATGCAGTAATTTGGAATAAGTGCTGTTAAAAAAAACAAGATAACATCCCAGTTATTTTGCTTTCTTTTAACCTTCACTGGTGGTAAACAGAAAAGGTAAATTAAATAGTTAATTTTGAGTTTTCATTTTTATGCAGTTTTAGTATATTTTTTATTTTTATAGCAATTAGGTGCAGTAAACTCTTTTTTTTTTTTATGCAGATTAAAGTAGCTTTACTTCCTGTATTGCTTTTCTTTTAACACAATCATAAGACTTATTTTAGGAGTTCTAGTGTTTCTCTGTTTCAAAAAAGGTGCTACATATAACCTCATTGTGTACCTCTTTTGTACATTTTTTAATATGAGTTTGAAATTTTGTTCAGGATTTTTTCACTTGTCACACATCTCATATTTTTGATACATTTTTTTAAATGGTTGTTTTAAGCTTCCAAAGGGAAGTAGAAAATATTTTTATCCATTTTGCTTGGATATAAATAATAAATGTGTAATTCAATTTAATATTTTAGCTCTGTAGTTAAATGTGCAACACTGTTAAGAAAATAGGGGTTTTTTGTTTTGCTTTATACTGTATGAGAACAGTATGTAACATTAATTTATAATTGCAAAAGTGAAAAAATATGTCTTGAAATGAGAGTGTAAATTTAGATTAGATATTAGGGAGAAATTCTCTGCTGTGTGAGTGGTGAGGCACTGGAACAGGTTGTCCAGAGAAGATGTGGATGCCAGTGCCTGGCAGTGTCAAGGCCAGGCTAGATGGGGCTTGCAGCAACCTGGTCTAGTGGAAGATGTCGTTGTCCTTGGCAGGGGATTTGGAGCTACATTATCTTGAAGGTCCCTTCCAATTGTCAAGAGAGTGAAATGTTTTGATTTATGGCTTAAACATTTTTATGAGACTTTTGCCTATTATAGCAAAATCGTATAACAAAGCTGCATCATGGATGTGCTACCGGAATGGGCCTCCTGACTGAAACCCTGAACTGTGAGTTAAACTGCCTAAGGCTGTTGGAGGTAAGAGAAAGCAATACTACTGTTGAAAGCATCTCAGGTCTGGAAAATAATGGATAAGGCTGGGAAAGCACTGGAAGACCAAGCCCACCCAGGCTTATCTATTGCCAGGTTTGCACAGGGGGGAGGAGGAGAGATTTTGGGTGTGTGAAGTAGCCTCTGGTGAGAGGCAGTGAACGCCCATCCTCCCTCTCACAAACTGGCTCAGCTGCAGAGGCCTCCCACCATGGGAAAGGCACATCTACAGGACATTCTTGTAAAGTTGAGGGGGTGTCATGATCTATGCAAGGCCCTCCAAAGGGTTCCTCAGATCCTGCACCAGAGCACTGCACATGATGCAAAATGGTGCAACTGACCCAAAGTCTTGTAAGAGACACTGTGAATTTGCACCTCCTCAGGGGAGGTGCCTGGGCATTCCCACCTGGCCCAAACATATATTAATCCATTGGATTCTATATTTTTGGTGGGGAACCACTACCCCCAAGAAAACCAGATGGCAGGCATCAACAAGACATTATTGGGACCTAAGGTGTGCTGATATGTTTCTATTTAATCTGTCTTCCTCTCCTGTCTTCCAGGCCTTCATCCCTTTTCCTATTTCTTTCTTTTCTTCTTTTTCATTTTACTATTAAATATATCAAGTTGTTCATGCCAACATTTAACCTTGTTTTGTTTTAATCTTGTTTCGGGGAATATTTGAATCTCAGGATTCTATCCATAATCCATTTGCTCTTCTGTGATTATATTGGATGATAACACCACCCAACCCAAACCATTCTGGGATCCTCTGATTCAATGGAAACACCCCTTTTTAAAAAATGTGCAATTTAGACCAAATAAAATACAGATTGCGGATATACCAGAAAGAGTTATATCCTAAATTTATAGCTATTACATATCTTTTTGGGTCTATGGATGGATATTTTTATTCTGGAATAAACATGGCCATGGGTAAACTTCTAGAGATATAAATATCATCATATATAGTGATATCAATCCATAATTACATTATGTAAACAAGTTGAAGTACCTCCGTCACGTGCAAACTCCCATATGCTGTGCCAGGAAGGAATTCAAGTTGGCTGTGCTAATGGATTAATTGTTCCTGTGTGAATATAAAAGGAAGCAAAGTGGAAAACAGTGTAAAAAACATGTTAACATTGCTATAAAAACTAAAGCCCATCAAATATTTTTTACTTTCATGTGCTTTGCAAAGGAACAATAAAGATATTACTTGATTGTATGGTACTTAATTGAATATTTTGAAAACTTTTCAAAGTAAAGCTTTCATATTTAAAAAACTTAAACCAGTCAAATCTATATATTTAATCTGTTATTGAATAAAATGTAGTTCAAAACAAGTAAAATTCTAAATTTAAGATGTTCTATATATGGCATGTTCCTTATGATGAACAACATAATGGAGCTATCATGGGACTAACAGGGCCCTCAAAAATTTAAAACACCACTTCTGGTAAAAAGCAAGGTGTGACTGCTGGTTATCTCAGTGCTGTAAACCTTCCTCTCTGTGTTGAGAGATAGAAAAATGTGAGTCTTTCTCACAATTTGCAACCTCATGCACAGAAACACTTTCATTTGTAAATGTGAAACTTAATGTATTTCTCCATTATGAGAATAGCTGTCCCTGATCAAAGAATGCTTTTTCTGACTTTTCCAAATTTAAGTAATACTACAGATTATGGAGCTATAGAAAAGAACTTTGGGGGTAAAGTCTGTAATAATAAATGTCCTCCATCTTCCTGCTGCTGCTTGCAGTATGTAAGTAAGACTTGTAAACACAGTCAAGATTGAGTGATGAGAGTAAGACAGAGGTAGGTACTGCTTAGATTATTATTGTAGCTGAAAGAAATTGTCATCAATGTAGACCTTGAGACAATAGGGTTGAGATTTTAGAGAACTATTTTTCATCAGTTTCTGAGATGCACAATAGTTTGCCACAGGATTTAACAATGCTGATTTCACAAATCCAAATCATTCTAAAAACGCAGAACACTGAGGTGAGCTGCAAACCATTTTCAAGCTGTTCGCATTCCCCTAATGGTACTCTTTTATGTTGTACACACTAACACAGCTTGAGAACTGCTGGTGTGAGAGAAATTACATGGTTGGGCCTCAGAATTATATTTTATTCCTCATTGTTGATCTTTCTATGGATATTTTCATTCCTAAGTAGCATCTGCTCTGCTAGTTTTAAATGATGAGTAAAGAAAGAGTGGGAGCTTTGGAACCAAACCATTTAGCACTTTATCTATGTGAGGATTGCTTAATGTGTGGATTGAGGACATGAGACAATTGCTGAGTAATAGACATTACAGATGGAAAAAGACCTGTTAGGTCATCCAGTCTGTCTCTTACAAATTCAGGACTATTCCCTACAGGACATTTTCCAACATTTTGTTCAGTTTGGTTTTAAATATCCTAAATGATGGAGATTCCATACTTCCCCTGGGATGCTTTTGTGCTGCTTTGCTGGTCTTATTGCCAAGTAATGTTTCATGATACTCAGACACAATCTTGTCTTTACTTTTTAAAAATTATAATTATTGTTACTCCTTTTAAAATTAATTTCAAATTCTTTAATAATTATAAAAATTAGTCATATAAATATTATAAGTAATTGTTGGTATCCCAGTGGCTGTAGTGTCACTTAATCCTCTGTATTGAAATTATATTTTTGATTTTGAAATCTTTTTCTTTACTCATCAATATTGCTGACTCTCAATGACTTCCCACTTGGACTTCTCAGTACATTTATTTACTTATGCTTGCTTATCAGTGTGTATGGACACACCTTCCTAGTGACCTTCCATGATTTCCTGGTTGTCAATTGAAGTGTTAGGAAATATTTTGAGTGCATNNNATTGAAATGTTAGGAAATATTTTGAGTGCATTGGTATGGATCTAAGATTAGGGTTTCTATATTATTTCAAGGATTTACAGTGACAGTGCAGCAGAGGGAAGAAGGAGTAGGTAGGAGAAGTGAAGGAAGTAGGAGTACATTGGTAGTATTCCCCTCTAACAGCCATGTGGAAGTAACTCCTGAATGCAGGAATGACTTATAGATATAATCAGACTATATATATAGATAGACTTATAGATATAATCAGATATATGACTTCAGATATAATCTTTACAGCTGTAGCATTAGATGTAGGTTGTCACTGTTGCAGACACAAATTGATTTTGTGGCATTAATTTGGGTGTCAGATATTTCCTCATAGCTCTTTTCCCACACTTTATTTTTTTGTAATAACAGTGCAAAGCATCATAACTCTTGAGGGAGAGTAACTGAGCTTTGTTTTCAAGCTTTGTACAGATATTAATTCCTACATATGTTTATTATTTGGGGAGGTGATTAATTCATTAGGCTCCATTAGCTGTTTGATCAGTTGTTATATGGCCTTTTATATGGCCTGTTGACTGTTCTCTGACACTAAGGGCTGTAAGGTGTTTTGGTGTGAAGCATCACTGGGGAGTAGTGGTCAGGCAAAATTGAGACTTACCAGGCCTTTTCATGGAAGTCACAAGAAAGAATATGTTTTCTTTCATTGCCAATCTGTTAATGTGTTAAAACTAGAAAATCCTGGCATTTAACTTATAAAAATAAAAAAGCCTGGAGGAATGAAGAATCCATATCCTTCATCACATTTTAGATTCTGTTCTTGCAAAACAGTTTTCCAGAGTCTACTCTGAAATGAAGGTGTCCCTTTGTAAGCTACTTGTTGGTGCAGTTTGGCATTAATTTCTCATGTGTCTTTCTGTTTCCAAATAGGTTTGTATTTTGTCTTAGTCAAGTTTGAGTTTCATATGATGAATTCATATTATAATGCACTACAGCTACTCCAGTGATGATGCTTTCTTATCTACTTTGTCTTTCAAAAATCATCATCCTGATTTTCTTGTTGATCACATCTATTCAGTTACTCCTAAATATATAAAGTTCTGGACCAATCCTTCATGTTGTCCTTTTAGATTTCTGTTGTGGCCATGAGTGACTTGAGTTTACTTAGCTGTCTGATCTCAAACACATTCAAAAACTGCAGGTTATAATGTGTTATTTGAAGCAGACACACTTTCTAGTGTATTATATGTGCCAGAAATACACAATAGAATATGTAAAAGAAATTAAAAGTCCAGGTCACGTAACTCTTATACAAAAGATAATAAAAACCAAAACAAACCAAAGAAACATTATACACAAAAACCCCCCAAAACAAAAACATTAAAACCCCACAAAAAAAATCTACAAACAAAAAACCCAAACAAAAAAAGTAAGCCCAAACATGACCAAACAAACCCAAAAGCAAACAAAAACCTAACAACAACCAACAATAAAACAACAAACAAACAAACAAAAAAACAAGCAAAAAAAAACCAAACGGAAAATCACCCCATCACCAAAAAACCAAATGCCTTTAAAATTCTAAGGTGAAATTTACAGAGGTGTGATTTTTGACATGCCACCAAGAGCTTCTGTGAACAGCTGGGACATGATTAAAAGGGCCAGAGTGACACATTTTGGGAGAGGTGTCCCCAAATAAATGTCCTAAGTTGGGAAAAAAGTTTTCAAAAAAATAATAAAACTGAGATTTTCACTCTTGTGACCAGTGACAGGACTCCAGGAAACAGCATGAAATTGAGTGAGGAGAACTTTAGGTTA
>VWYI01001414.1:0-40750 GCA_013399455.1 Anthoscopus minutus | reverse complement strand
TAAAAAAAAAAAAAAACCAAACCAAAAACCAACCAAAGGGATGAAACCAAATCAAACAAGCGAAGAACTGGACTGAAAGGAGGCGATGCTGAAGGAGGAGGAGGAGGAGGAGAGCGGCGCGGCGCGGCAGCCCCGGCTCAGCGCCCCATGGCCCCCGCAGCCCCGAGCGCAGCCCGAGCCCCGCCGCGCCGCGCCGCGCTCCCCCGGCCCGGCCAGGGACCACCCTCCGCCGCCAGCCCTGCGCCGCGGCCCCCGCTAACCCCTTCCTCGCCGTGCCTCCCCGCGAGCCGCCCCCTCTCCCCATCCTCCAGCCCAGCCGGGGATGCTGCGCGCAGGGAGCGGCCCCGGGCACAGCCTCGGTAAGTCCAGCGCCGAGAGAGACCCGCTGCCGTGGGGCCGAGCCCCTCAGGAAGTTCTGTGTCCATGTCTCCTTTTGGCAGGGAGAGAGGTTAAGCTGCCAGTTCCTTTTTTAGAAGCACAGAATCGCTGGTTGGAAAAGACCTCCAGGATGAAGTCCAGCCATTGCCCCGGCACTGCCAAGCCCACCACTGACCCCCGTCCCCAGGTGCCACAGCCATCCCTCCAGGGACGGGGGCTCCACCACCTCCCTGGGCAGCTCCTTCCAGTTCCTGACGACCCTCTCCAGGAAGGAATTTCCCCAAAATCCACCCTGAGCCTGCCCTGGCCCAGCCTGAGGCCGTTCCCTCTCCTCCTGTCCCTGTTCCCTGGGAGCAGAGCCCGACCCCCCGGCTGTCCCCTCCTGTCAGGAGCTGTGCAGAGCCACAAGGGCCCCCTGAGCCTCCTTTTCTCCAGGCTGAGCCCCTTTCCCAGCTCCCTGAGCCTCCTTTTCTCCAGGCTGAGCCCCTTTCCCAGCTCCCTGAGCCTCCTTTTCTCCAGGCTGAGCCCCTTTCCCAGCTCCCTGAGCCTCCTTTTCTCCAGGCTGAGCCCCTTTCCCAGCTCCCTGAGCCTCCTTTTCTCCAGGCTGAGCCCCTTTCCCAGCTCCCTGAGCCTCCTTTTCTCCAGGCTGAGCCCCTTTCCCAGCTCCCTGAGCCTCCTTTTCTCCAGGCTGAGCCCCTTTCCCAGCTCCCTGAGCCTCCTTTTCTCCAGGCTGAGCCCCTTTCCCAGCTCCCTGAGCCTCCTTTTCTCCAGGCTGAGCCCCTTTCCCAGCTCCCTGAGCCTCCTTTTCTCCAGGCTGAGCCCCTTTCCCAGCTCCCTGAGCCTCCTTTTCTCCAGGCTGAGCCCCTTTCCCAGCTCCCTGAGCCTCCTTTTCTCCAGGCTGAGCCCCTTTCCCAGCTCCCTGAGCCTCCTTTTCTCCAGGCTGAGCCCCTTTCCCAGCTCCCTGAGCCTCCTTTTCTCCAGGCTGAGCCCCTTTCCCAGCTCCCTGAGCCTCCTTTTCTCCAGGCTGAGCCCCTTTCCCAGCTCCCTGAGCCTCCTTTTCTCCAGGCTGAGCCCCTTTCCCAGCTCCCTGAGCCTCCTTTTCTCCAGGCTGAGCCCCTTTCCCAGCTCCCTGAGCCTCCTTTTCTCCAGGCTGAGCCCCTTTCCCAGCTCCCTGAGCCTCCTTTTCTCCAGGCTGAGCCCCTTTCCCAGCTCCCTGAGCCTCCTTTGCTCCAGGCTGAGCCCCTTTCCCAGCTCCCTCAGCTGCTCCTGGGGCTCCAGCCCCTTCCCAGCTCCATTCCCTGCCCCTGGCATGCTCCAGCCCCTCAGGGTCTGTCTTGTGAGAGGCCCAGAGCTGCCCCCAGGACTGGAGGTGCCCCAGCAGTGCCAGCACAAGGGATGGGCACTGTCCTCACTGCCCTGGTCTTGCTGGCCACACCGTTGCTGGTATTGGCCACAATGGTCTCAGGCTTCTTGGCCAGCAGCAGTGGATGAGAAGAATCCACATTTGCAGCTGTGTCCTGTGCTCTGTGTGCACAAATTGCTTCTCCCTGCACCCAGTCTGCCCGACACCCACTGGGTGCTGGAGGCAGAAGAGGAGAGCAGGAAGATGCACATCACTGATCCAGGGGCCTGGATTTCTGTGCTGGAAGGAGGAAGTGCCTGCAGGAGCGCCTTTCTCCTGGCCTAATCTCCCCCCTTCCCTTGCTGCAGTCACCTTCAGCTGGTAGCAGCACTCACTGGAGCTTGCTTGGCTGCCCAGCTCCTTGTTGGAATGCTCCTGAGGCACACAGTCCTTGGATCACTGCCTGGCACCAGCACAGCCCCTGACCCCTCCGGGACAGCTGGGCCAGGACGCTTCCAGCAGGGGAAGTTTGACTGAAACCAATTTGGGCTGAATGCAAGCGTAGATGTTGTGCTGGTGACAGCAGCTGACTGCAGGAGAGGCTCTGATGGGAGCCCAACACAGCTCAAACAGCCTCGACTGGATCTGGAAACAGCCTGGAGAGACACCTGTCATCTCCAGCAACACTCCCACAGCCGTGTGCGCATCAAACAAAGCCTGCAGGGTGTCGATTTTAGGGCTCAAAGGTGTTTAATTCGCATGTTGTCTCCCTTGTACTTTTCTGATGTAAAATCCTTCCTGTCTTCTTCCCTTCAGCCTCGTGGGTCACCGTGTTCCCCACACTGGGATTTTCCTGGGATCAGAAGGAACATGATCTGCTGCTCAGGACCTGGGGGCAGAGGGATTTTGGCTCTCTCTGCTCCCTATGCAGATAAACCCCACATAAACCCCATCTTCATTGACATTCAATTCTTTTTGCTCCGCTAGCTCAGCTGTCCTGCCCCAGGGGGGGATTTCTGCATCCCACTGCCCTTCTCCCACTGCCTGGACATTGCCTGCACAGAGATTCAGGAATTTAACCATGCTCTAATCGCTTATAAACCATTAGGGCTGGGTTACATCCCGCAGTTTTACCATTTTTATGAAGTTATTGGCATTCCTGTGTTCAGTGAGGAGATAATCCAGGAACAAGGCCCTCAGCACCAGTGGTGGAAGGTGAGTGATGGCACCAAATGTTGTTCCATCAGAATGAGATGCAGATGAATCTCCTCATTCTTTTACTTTTCATTCCTATTTTTTTTTCCCTTGATCTATGAGAAAACTTTCACCTGCAGTTCCCTCGTCTTCATCTGGGCTTCATATGTGAGTAAACGGGGGCAAACCTCCTCATTTGGGAAAGTTATTCCATGCCTTTAGTTAATTTCCTCTCCTCGAGCTCAGAAAACATTAACCAAAAAGGTTCCAGCCTTCATGGCTGAAAACAGTAGCTGAAAAATTCATTAGGCCAATATATTTATTACTAAAAATTGTGAAAGGACTGAGTCTTCATCAATCCCTAAATAGATCCAGAATATCTCCAGACTGTGTCCACATCAATAAGAGCAGCCCATGGCTCTTTTCCCTTCTTTCTTTGTTAAAGTACAGAGCTGATCACTCCAAACCCTCTGGTTTTCAGGTGTCCTGGGAAGCATCTCCCGAGGCTGAGGGAGGGAGCTGGGATGGAGCATCCCAGAAGGACAGGGCTTCCTCGGGAGTCAGCCCCAGGATGTTTGGAGTGCACTCCTGGAAATGATGCAGCCAGAGACAGTAAAATCCTAAAGTGACGAAGTGAACGACAGCAGCAAGGCAGGCAGGGCACCCTGCAGGACTGTCACTGTCACTCCCACAAGGAGTGAGCAGCACTTGTAATTCACCATCGAGCTCTTCACTCCCTCCATGGGCCCTCCCAGCTCTGGGGAGCTGCCCAGCAAAGCCACCGGGGCAGGGCAGGCTCTTTCTTTGGGGTCTGGAGGCCGGCGTGGGTGAGAGCCCCGCGGATGCAGCAGCAATAAATTGGGTGTCCGAGGGGAGGCAGGGCGAGCCAGGCTATGGCTCCGGGAGAGCTGCACGGCTTCCAAAGATCCCTTTGAGCCAAAAGTGAGGCCTGGGGGGCAAACTTGGAGGTGTTAGCGTTCAGGGACACATAATCACAGAATGATTATATGTTGGTGCTTTGCTGAAGAGCTCTGGGAGCCGGGGTACGAACCCAAATCTGACTCCAACATGAGTTTGGAGTGATCACCTTTTATATCTTTATGTTATATAACTCTGTGTTATTCACTAAACTTACATTGCCCTACAATGTACATTGTTTTTAGCCAAGCGTGGATTCTCATGATCCCAAACCTCCCCAACATCATTTCTCACTCTGTAACAACCACACCTTTTATCATAATCATTAAGTGGGTACAGAGGCTGCTGTTAACAACCACCCCCTATTTATCGTACACAGGTGCAGTTCCTCACGACCCAATCAGCTCAACATGTTCTCAAGCTTACCAGGCCTGGCCTCTTTCCCATGATTTTAGAAACATTTTAAACTCTACACTATCAGAGGTGCCTCAGAGAAGAAAGTCCCTGATAGGATTGAACAGCTCTGCTCTGTTAGGGATGACCCTCCGGAATGAAAATCCCAGAAAATCGGGAAGGGCCTTGGAGGGGGCAGGTCTGCAATCCTTCCTTCCCCACAGCACTGGGACGGGGCTCTGCCCACTCCAGTTCAGGATGTCCTGGGCAACATCCACTGTCCCCCTCCCCGGGGAGGGCTCAGGAGCCTTCCCAAGCCTCATGGCTCACAAGAGTGGGAGAGGTTTTCCAACTCACAGCCCACATTTTTGGTATTGCTTAATTCCACCCCATTATATCTGGTGGAGCTTTTGGTGGAAGGAGTACAATTGCTCCCTAGCTTGGATTTTCATGTTTTAATGGTGCTTAATTATTCCAGGAGAAACTTCAATTTTTCCTTTTCCTCCACCTCACTTCTGCACTGGATGCTTTCTCCTAGAGTTTAATTAGCACATTTCAGAAGGGAATATTGAGATTAAATCACTGCTGGGCAAGCTCTGCTCCAGGATTGATGATCCTTGGGCACAGCTTTTATTGGAGCTGCCAGCTCAGGCTATGGATTTATGGATCAAAGCGTTCTTTGGGCCGGGAGCGAGGCAGCAGTGCTGCAGTGGGCTGGGGACACGGGCCAGGCTGCCGGCCTTTGACCCCTCCTGCAGCCACAAAAAGGAAGGATGAGGGTGCTGGGGTGATGTGAGGGTGGTGAGGTCCTGGCACAGAGCAGCTGTGGCTGCCCCTGGATCCCTGGCAGTGCCCAAGGCCAGGCTGGATGGGGCTTGGAGCAGCCTGGGATGTGGAAGGTGTTCCCATGGCAGGGGTGGCACGGGATTGCTTTCAGGTCCTTTCCAGCCCAGCCCATCCTGGGGTTCATCCTGGGCAGAAAGGGACACCCTGCAGGCCTGGAGGAGGGCACCCACAGCCCAGCAGCAGGGCTGGCACATGGGCACCTCCAGCCCCACCATCTGCTGGGATCCAAGGGCTCATTCCAGCCTCTCCCAGAGCCTGGGGCTGGCTGCAAACATCAGATGTAGGCACAGGTTTGGCGCCAGGCCAGACCCCTTCCTGCTGCCTCAGTGCCAGCATTTTGATTCAAGCTCATCTGCAAATGCTAAAAAAGCTGCAGCTTTGTAACAGAGTCCAGCCTGGTGGAGCTCACTGAAAGGAGACCTTGAGGGAGGGGGAAAATCCCAAACCTTTAATTCCTTTAATTGTGTTATCTCAGCCAGCTAAAGGCACAGACATGCAGTGACACCCACAGAGATCTTTTCTCAGCTGAGACTCCAAACACCTGTGGCTTCCTTGGGGCTGGGGAACCCTCTGTGAACAGCAATTTTTGCTTTACATCCCTTGCAGGAAGGCTTCTCATCCCAGGAGCTCATGTGAGGGGGATTATCCCAAAAAACTCCCAGCAGCGCCCATGTGGGAGAGAACAGCACCTCCTGTTCGTGCTGCTGGGCAGGCTGGCTTCCCTCTCGTCATGCAGAGCAGCTCTAGCACAGAGTGGAGCAGAACTGGATAAGGTTTCACCCTTCAGAGCCCACGAGACTCAGCTGAGAGCCTGCAAAGGGCAGAGAGCCCCAGCCCAGCCCCAAACCCACAGTGAGTTTCAGCAGCCGGGGCTGGGGAGGCTCTGTGTGTTTTGTTTTGCTCTTCGAAAGATAGCCCTGTAATTTAGTGACTCATCCATTCTCCAGCCTTTGTTGCTTTTCATTTTCAACATCTTTAAGCTGTTTGTGGAGAATGTGCTTATTTTTAGACTTCCCATCAGGGAGAGGCATCTGAGCTGGTTCTGAGGGAAGAGCTCCATTGAGACTTTGGTGTCTGGGGTGTTAATGGGCAAATTTCCTGCTGGGGAGAGACCTCCTTCCCTTTCCTCACTGCACTGGGAGCGGGCAGGGATAGTCAGGCAGTGCCCTGTGGGGTCTCTGAGCTCCTGGAGGGAGGAGGATGGATGCAGGGAAATCTAACACATGTTGGGGCATCAGGAACAAATGGGAGCCCCAGAACCCCAAATCATCCTTATCAAACCTGCAAATTTCCAGCCATGGCCTAGAAATTCTCTGTCCCATGGCACAGGCTGGCAGCAGGAACAGCAAAGGGGGAGAGCAGCCATCAGCCAAGGGCCAACCCCCATTTCTCTCCACTGCTGCAAACCATGAGGAGTATTTCTGCTTAATTCTGTTGTTTAAAAAAACAAAAAAAAGGTTTATTTACAAAAAAGGGGTTTTTTTCTCAGAAAATTGAAAAAACAGAAGATGCTTTTTGAGTTAATGAATAGGTTTGGGGTTGGGTTGGTTTGTGAAGTCTGACACCTCCTCATTTCGGTTCGCAGCTTCAAATTCTTGTGGGGAGCTTTAAAATGAAAGGATATTTCAAAATGAAAATTGGCTCTGTAGCACTCTGAGCCAGACATCTGATCAGAAAAAAAAGGAAAATATAAAGCACCCAGTCCTTCCTGCTTCTTTTTATTTTTTTTTTCTTTTTCTTTTCTTTTTTTTTAAAATTTAATTAAGTCAATGGAGAACGGAAAGGCCTCAAATGAAAACCACACTGGCCCCAAATGTCTCCAAGGCTCCAGATGTGAATTCCTGCACCTTCTGCTGGCGAGCACGGCCTGGCTGTCCTCCAGCACTCCGGGCACAGCCCCTGATCAGGAAGGAGAGCAGAGACCCAGAGATGTCCTGGAAAAGGTCAGGAAGTGGCTGCAGTCCATCCCTGGAATGTGGGACCATCCAGACCTGAGCGGAGCTCTCAGGGCATGTCCCGTGGTCTCTGCTTGGCCCCAGGGAGATATTTGGGGTTTGCCATCCCGTGCCAGCCCCTGTCCCCACGTGTCCCTCGGTGCCACAAGCCGGGCTCAGCCTCAGCACGGCCCCGAGGCACTGCCAAGGACCTGCTCCCCCAGGCAGGGCTCCTTGGGCAGCTCCAGGGAACCTTTCGGGGCCACGGCTGTATTCCCCTGAGAGCCCCTGTCCTAATGGAGCGCTGGAAGTGCCCCAGGGCTCCCGGCTGTCACCTCCCAGCTGTCACCGGCGGGGCAGGGCTGCTGTGCTCCGCATTCCCCAGCAGCGGCTGCGGAGGCTCCTGGCCGTGTTTTGCCTCCTGACACAGACACAGGACCCAAAGCTGCTCAGCCAGGAGCCTGGAGCTCCCTCCTCTGCTGTCCCCACCCCACGCCCACGTGGTGGCACAAAGAACTTGGCATCCCCTGGAGGAGCTGCCACCACCTCCCCACCTCATGTTCCCAAGGCACTGCAGCCTCTCTTTCCATTTCCTCAAATCCTGGAGTCACAGAAACCCAGATGGGTTTGGTTGGAAGGGACCTGAAAGCCCATCCAGGGCCACCCCTGCCATGGCAGGGACACCTCCCACTGTCCCAGGCTGCTCCCAGCCCTGTCCAGCCTGGCCTTGGGCACTGCCAGGGACCCAGGGGCAGCCACAGCTGCTCTGGGCACCTGTGCCAGGGCCTGCCCCCATCCCAGGGAACAATTCCTGCCCAAATCCCATCCATCCCTGGCCTCTGGCAGTTAAAACCACTGCCCCTTGTCCTGGCACCCCATGCTAAACCCAAGGATGGGTTTTTGTTGCATGAAAACTTTGCATGAACCTCTAGAGGGACTTTGGGGTGAACCTCAGAGGGGCAGCCCAAGCCCTGGATGAAGGACTGAGGGAGCAGGTGGGGAGCACAGCTCGGCTGGAGCACAGGAGAGCTGGATTCCCTGGCCAGGGGCTCCCCTCTGGAGGAGCTGGCTCAGGGAGCACGAGGCAGGAGGGTCAGTGTGCCCGGGCTGGGGGGACAGTGACAATAGGATGGGTTTGTTCCATCAGTTACCAGGCCAGATGCCCCAGCTCTCCACACAGCACCTGGAGTCACCAGCTGGGAACACCTGTCCCAGGAGGGAGGCATTTTCCAGGGCCTGGGCAGGACTGGAGACAGTCTGGCTGAGCTGATCACTGAGTGCTTGGGCCCAGAAACGCAGTGGCTTAAGAGAAAATCTCACTGTATTTTTTTTTAAATGAAAACCTTTCTGCTGTAGATTCAAAGCGGAAAAACCCTGCTCAGTCCATGGATTGCAGTGCAGGTATGAACTAAATACATGGTGAAAAGGAGATAAACACCGTGTCCTCCTGCATGGCCACAGGAGACAAATTCCCCATTTAGAAAGCCAATAAAAAGGTATTTCTTTAAGAACAACTGCATTCACAGCACATTGTTTCTCTGAGAAAAATATGTTAGTGACTTTGAACTCCTCCAATGCCATCCAGAACATATTTTTTTTCCCCAAAGTATCTCAAAAGTAGCAAAAAATACAAAAGAATTAATGACTGTTAACAGCTGAAACAGATGGTCTGCTGTGAGTCCCCACAGCCTCATGCAACTGTGAGTCAAGTCATTTTTCAAAATGGTGAAGAAAGAAAAGAAATTAAAAAAAAAAAAAATCAATTTCCAAGGCTACCAGGCTTCCAAAATTCCACTCAGATTTCCCAGGCACTCCAGCGGGAAAGGAGGGGCTGGTTTGGACCCACCTTTGGCTCCAGCCCAGAGTCCCTTTGCCCTCACGGGAGATGCTCGGGGTTTGTGCGCGTTCAGCAGGGCCTGGGCCGGCGTTCTGCTCTAGGGTTCGATGCAGGGATCCTCCCCGCCGCGACATTCCCCACGCACGCGGTGTCCCCACGCCCACCCTCGGGAGAAGGAGCGTCCCTCCCTCCCTGCCTGCCTCCCTCCCTCCCTCCCTGCCTGCCTCCCTCGCAGCGCCGGGAAGGGATGGGAGAGGAGAGGAGAAAAGCACTTGCCAGGAGGGGAACTCTGGTTGCCTGCTCCGCTGCGGCGGCTCCTCCTTCTCTCCGGGAGACTCATCCCCGCGGCCACCTTCATGCTTGGGCTGCCCCTCTGCCGGCTCCTGGATCAGCCCCATCAGGCAGGCGGATCGGCGCGGCCCGGGCGCTGGGCGAGCTCATCATGGGGCCGGGCGAGCCCGGAGCGCGACTCTGCGGGCGAGGAGCGACACAAACTTCAGCGAGGCTTCATCATTTATTTAAACCCCGGCTCTCAATAATTCATGCCGGGAAGCGGGGCAACAATGCTGCACCGAGCGGCCACATCTGGAACAGATGTTCAGTTCCCAACGCGAGCGGGGTTTGCGGGGAATGCGCAATGCCATGGGAATGGCGCGATCTGGGACACAGCCCCGCTCCTCCCGAGCCGGGAACTCGTGTGCTGGCACTGCAGAGCTGGCACAGGGACAGGGGACAGGAGACAGGGCACAGGGCACAGGGCACAGGGCACAGGGACAGGGACAAGGACAGGGCACAGGCACAGGCACAGAGCACAGGCACAGGGCACAGGCATATGGCACAGGGCACAGAGCACAGGGACAGGGACAGGGGACAGGGCACAGGGACAGGGCACAGGCATATGGCACAGGGCACAGAGCACAGGGACAGGGCACAGGGCACAGGGACAGGGACAGGGACAGGGCACAGGGACAGGCACAGGGCACAGGGACAGGGACAGGGACAGGGCACAGGGACAGGCACAGGGCACAGGGACAGGGACAGGGACAGGGCACAGGGACAGGCACAGGGCACAGGGACAGGGACAGGGACAGGGCACAGGGACAGGCACAGGGCACAGGGACAGGGACAGGGACAGGGCACAGGGACAGGCACAGGGCACAGGGACAGGGACAGGGACAGGGCACAGGGACAGGCACAGGGCACAGGGACAGGGACAGGGACAGGGCACAGGGACAGGCACAGGGCACAGGGACAGGGACAGGGACAGGGCACAGGGACAGGCACAGGGCACAGGGACAGGGACAGGGACAGGGCACAGGGACAGGCACAGGGCACAGGGACAGGGACAGGGACAGGGCACAGGGACAGGCACAGGGCACAGGGACAGGGACAGGGACAGGGCACAGGGACAGGCACAGGGCACAGGGACAGGGACAGGGACAGGGCACAGGGACAGGCACAGGGCACAGGGACAGGGACAGGGACAGGGCACAGGGACAGGCACAGGGCACAGGGACAGGGACAGGGACAGGGCACAGGGACAGGCACAGGGCACAGGGACAGGGACAGGGACAGGGCACAGGGACAGGCACAGGGCACAGGGACAGGGACAGGGACAGGGCACAGGGACAGGCACAGGGCACAGGGACAGGGACAGGGACAGGGCACAGGGACAGGCACAGGGCACAGGGACAGGGACAGGGACAGGGCACAGGGACAGGCACAGGGCACAGGGACAGGGACAGGGACAGGGCACAGGGACAGGCACAGGGCACAGGGACAGGGACAGGGACAGGGCACAGGGACAGGCACAGGGCACAGGGACAGGCAGACACCGGGCACCGGGCACAGGGCACAGGGAAGGACGAGGGCTGGCTCCAGCTGCAGCCCAGGGCTGGGAGAGCTCAGACCGGCAGCTCCCACGGGCATTCCTTGCAAACGCTGGGCAGATGCTGGAGAGGCTCCTCCGCACATCCACACGCTTCCATGAACAGCCCGGCCGGGAGCCCACTGCCACCTGTGCCAGCCTGGAGCCCCTCGCTCGGGGTCCCCGCAGCGGCCCCACCTCCGTGCCGGGAGGCGGCACCGGCAGGGGCTGATCCCAGCCGCGCTCCCGGGATGTGCCGGGACAGGAGCAGGCGCTGCGGCCGCCCATGACACCTTCCATTGCCCCGTGTCCCTGCAGGGCCCCACAGGGACCCCCAGGGTGTCCCCTCAGCCAGTGTCACCTCACCGGTCGTGACACACAAACCCTCCAAGCCTGGCCATCCCCTCTGTGCCGTGTCACCGAGCTCCTGCCCGTCCCCGCAGGGTCCTGCGGCCACTCCCAGCCCACGGCCACAGCTCTCCTTCCTCTCTGCGGCCACTCGGACCTGGCTGCCCGCCTGTCCCCATTCCTGTTGGGACATCACCCGTGAGGCAAGGAGCATCTGAACAATGCTCACAGGCACGCGGTGTGGTTTAGGGACTGTCCTGAGCAGGGCCAGGAGCTGAACTTCCACGATCCTTACAGATCCTTGCCACTCAGCAATTCCATGACTCCCTGATCCTTCAGCCAGGCCCTCGCTGCAGTCTAACAAACACTTTGTTCCTCGCCTCTGCTGGCCCCGGTGCCCCCGGGTGCCCCACACATGCCCCTCGTTATCCTTCCTGACACCGGCTCCATGGCAGCCCCGGTTGTCCCCTCCCCGCTGTCCCCTGCCCATCTGTCACTCGCCAGCTGGCCTCGCTCTCCCTTTTTGTGGAAGGCGAATTGGAAGCAGCAATTTCTTCTCCTGCAATTGCACAAGACCTCAAGCACCTGAGCTCTGACCCAGACCTCCAAGGTGTATTATTATCAATTAATTATAATTATTATGATTATTACTACCAGCACTGTTATCCCAGCCCTCTGAGGGCAACTTCTTGATGTAGTCCTTATGTTTTGGGATATCTCTTTTATCTCTGTGATTTGCAACACCTCCTCTGATATCTGAGCTCCACTCTTTGGAGTGTACACACATACAGACAGAGATGGCTTCCAGTGCAAATTTTCTTCAGGCAAAGAAATGTTCTTCTTGCTCCTCTTTCTAAATGTGAACCTTGCGCTTTACCCCACCAGCCAACCACTTAATGCCAGCACGAAATGGACTTTCCTTTTCCCTAGATAATGACTGATCTTGCAGATTGGATAATTAAATAAGTAATGCCATTAGCAGCCCATTAATCAGTGGTGAGCAGTGAACGGCTGTCAACAGTTCCTGAAGGACAAGGGAAGGGGAATTGGGCAGAAATGGGGAAACCACCCAAAATCCAGTCCCCTGCTCGCCACATGACTATTTTTTTATTGCCGACTGGCCAACAATCAATTCTTTGCCTGGGGGATCCAGCCTTGTGGCAGCCTGTCCAGATTAGGTATCTGTGCTCCTGCACATCCTAAATCCTGCTGAATTCCACACTTAGCAGGAAGTCACTTCCTCCATTTCTTGTCCCTGCCTCTTGCAGGATGTGAAAGAAGAAGGAGGAACCCGGGAAGGTCCTTCCCTGCAGTGTCACTAACGGTGGCGGCGGCGGAACAGGGCCACAGCCGCAGCAGGACCTGTCCCCATCCACAGGAGCCGTCCCCGTCTCTGGCCGCGCCTGAGCCGCGTTCCCAGCGCTGCCGGGAGCAGCGGGCGCGGGGCTGGAACAGGCGCTCCCGCTGTCCTGCCAGCGGCTGAGGAGCAGGAGCTGCCGGAGCAGATCAGAAATGAACTTCTGAGCAGTCAGCCCCGGGAGGGAGCAGCCAGCGGCTCCTCCTGCGCGCAGCCGGGCCCGTGCCTCTGATTTCTGCCTCGCTGGAATGTCCACGCACACAGAATGTGGCACTCTGGGCCCCGGCTCTCCAATCCCCATCGAGACACTGCTCTCCCAAGGGACTGCTCAGCCGTTCCATGCAGCTGGTGACAGCTCCGCTCCATCTCCCAATCCCAGGGTCACGGAGCTTGGAAAAGATCTCCAGGATAAATCCCAGCTGTGCCCAATCCCCACCTTATCCCCAGCCCAGAGCACTGAGTGCCACCTCCAGCCCTTCCTTGGGCACCTCCAGGGATGGGGACTCCAAACCTCCCTGGGCAGCTCCTGGCTGTCCCCTTCCTGTCAGAAGGGCCCCCTGAGCCTCCTTTTCTCCAGGCTGAGCCCCTTTCCCAGCTCCCTGAGCCTCCTTTTCTCCAGGCTGAGCCCCTTTCCCAGCTCCCTGAGCCTCCTTTTCTCCAGGCTGAGCCCCTTTCCCAGCTCCCTGAGCCTCCTTTGCTCCAGGCTGAGCCCCTTTCCCAGCTCCCTGAGCCTCCTTTTCTCCAGGCTGAGCCCCTTTCCCAGCTCCCTCAGCTGCTCCTGGGGCTCCAGCCCCTTCCCAGCTCCATTCCCTGCCATGGACATGCTCCAGCCCCTCAGGGTCTTCCTTGGAGCAGCCCAGAACTGGACACAGAACTGGAGGTGCCTCATCCTCAGGGTGCAGCCTCAATTTTTATGCCAGGTGCCAAGGCAGGGATTTTAGGAAGAGCTCCATCGTGGATAAACACCACCCTGAACTGCTCAGGACCTTTCCCCAGGAGTGCTCACTCTGGGAGAGATGAAGACCAGGAACAACAACCCTAAAAATAAAAATTATCAAAGAGAAGACAGAATGAAACCTTTTTAAACCTCCTGCCTAAGACACCTCTTCTGTCCTCACCTCCAGCGCACCTCACAGCACCCCAGCGAGGCTGTGAACACCTCGGTGGCCGCTGTGTCATTGAAAGGGTTAATTGGGAAGGCATCTTCTGCCCAGCCCCCTCGCTGGCCCAGCACTGCGAGCTCCTGGCCCTGGGTTCCCTGTCCTCCTGCTCCTCCTCCTCCTCGCTCTCCGTGCCGATGGAAGGAGCGGCCGCCGATGTGACGGGCTCACCTCGGCACATCCCCGCGCCGCACTCCGGTGACACTTGTGTCCCGAACGCGCTGCTGGGGAGAGGCAGGAGGAGCACAGACACAGGCACGGAGCAAAGCTGGGGCTGGGTCCAACCCGGGAGTGACGCCACTTTCTTTTCTCTCCCCTGGCAGATAATCAATTCTGCTTGTTAGAGGAGAAACCCAGCTCCAAGGAAAAAGAAAGGTCCTCACATCACTTCTTCCATCAGGCTGACACCTCTTCATCTCGGGGAATTTAACATCTGTTGTATAATTCAGGGAACATGTGGTTATTTTCCAGGCTTATTATTAGCCCAAACCCCACAGTTTAAATGAAAATGAGCAGCTGCTCCAGACTTCACCTCTGGAGAAGGGGCTGGGAGCAGGTACCGGGGCTGGCTCGGGGCTCCCTCGTGCCACAGCTCGCCCTGACAAGCCAGAAAGGACTGATGCTGAGACAGCTGCATTCCCACATCTCCCCCAGTACCTCTTTCCTTCCACATCTCATTTTTCGTTCCAGGAGAGGCAGAGGATGGTGGAGAGGATCACAGATATGAGAGAGGGTTGGGGAAGTGCAGAGGGGAGGGGAGTGAGACAGTGCATCATTGCAGCCTTCATCCCAAACCGCTTCCATTCACAGGTCACTCAGTCACCTCCAAGATGCCCAACAGGACTTGCAGGTACTTCCATGCCAAGATTTAATCCTGAATGCCTGAGCTGCCCTCTCACTTGAGGAGCAGGCTGAAGGAAGGCCCCTGGCCTCTGGAAGGTGGGAAGGCTGCCTGTGGCTCTGTTCCTGTGGGGATGGAAGGGCAGTTGATGAGCACACCTCTCCACACCAGAATGCTGCTCTGGATGCTCCCAGATGTTTCCAGGTGGGATTCAGGCTGGGCCATAGCTAAAGGTGAGGCTGTGTCAGGGACACACAGGTTTGTACAGGATATTCCTGAGACACACAACCCACAGCTCACGTCAGGCAAAGGGAGAGGCAAAGCCCCCCAGCCACCTCCAGCCCATCCAGAGATCCATCAATGGATCATGCAAAGATCTCCTCACTCTCCTGATGGTCTTAGCAGAACCAAAAGTTCATCTTGATTCAGTCCCAAATCCCTCTGTGGCTTTAATTCAGCACAGAAAACCCAAACCTGTCAAACGATGGGGACTGGTGAGAACCTCTTCATTTCCTGGCAGTCGATGAAAGCCGGGAAGATCTGCCCAGAAAGGGCGAGGTCAGCAGAGCCCGGTGGTGCCTGCAGGGAGGAGGAGGTGCCCCGGGCAGCTCTGAGCCTCTCTGGGTGCAGCCACTCGAGTGGGAGGAGGGCACCTGTGCCCGAGGGTCAGGCAGGGACTGGGAACAGCAGAGAGCAGGGCCAGAACTTCAGGGGTCAGAAATCAGGAGCTGCTCCAGCACCAGGGACAGTGTGAATGTGCACTAGTTTGTAAAAGGTGTCTCAGTTTGTTGGAGTGTGAGCAAGTTCTTTTCCCCAGGATGGGGATTGAAGAGCAGAGAGATGGTTCTTGAGCTTGGACTTGGTTGTTTATTTTTCCTTATCTATATTACATTCTCACAGGCAGTGAACTCATCTGCACACCAAGCTTACTTACAAAATGGCCACCCAGGTGTCTCTTTCCAAGGATTTTAAGTGTAAACTACCCAAAATGCCAACTAACTTATTTTTACTTTTAACCCAAAAACTAGACACCCATGTTCCACACTGCAGACTTTTCCACCCAGTCACACAATATCACCCAAACCCATGAAGAAGAAGGTGAAGAAGAAGAAGGAGAAAGGGACACCACCCTAAATCCTCCATCTTGTCCCTCATTCACTACTGTATCTCAGACTCTAAACTCTATTTTTCACCCAGTGACTTAACATAATTCTGATTCACACATTAACATTCCCAGGTTCTCCACTCAGTTTTAGAAGCTTTCTCCGTGGTCTTAGATTAAACCCAGAGTTCTCTTGACTGTCTGAGCCTGGCAGCACAGATAAAGGTACATTTTATGTGCCCGAGGTTCCAACAGTACAGGAAATGCCTGAACATCCCTAGGACAGAGCGCAGAGCTCACACATCTCATCCCACAGGGAAAAGCAGGCAGGAAACTGGGGTTTCTCCATGTTCAGTGAATATGCAGTGATTCACACCGGGTAAGGCAGCAGCAGGAGAACACGAGGGGAACCTCCCAAACCACGCTGGGAGCTGAGGGTAGCTCCACTGCGAGGGAAGAGCCTCAGCTCGAGCCTGTTCTTTCCAGAGGAGCTGGGAAAGGCAGCACATCCCAGCTGCTGCCTCACTGCTGCGCCAAAGCTGAGCCTTGGGACTGCAAACTGCAATTTCCATCTGGCCAAGGACCATGGGACACGGGCTGTGCCTGGCACACCTGGGAAGGTCATGGACAGGACCTGGAGTGGGGCTGGGGTTTGGGTTTATCCAGGAATGTCCAGGCCCTGCTGCCTCGGTTGTTCCCAGCCCAGGGATGGGCTCGGCTCTCCACTCTCCCCACTGGAGAGTTTCCCATGCAATCTAAAGTGACCTGCTTAAAAAAATTATGTGAACAAGTCCTCTAAATCTGAAATCACCAAATCCAACCTGCTTCAGCTGATCCCAAACTGCTTCCTGACCCAGACCAGAAGGGACCATTTTGGAAGGGGAAAATCTGTCAACCTCAGCAGAATTTGACTCAAATTTTCTTTTTTCCCTCCCTATAGCCACCTTTTTCACCCAGCTGAAAGTTCACTCCTTTTTTACTTTTACAAGCATATTTTCCCTGTTCACTGAGCCATGCTTATCTGACCTCCTGGATCTGTAACAATAATTTCTTATTCCTTCTCCTGTACCTGGGCTGATCCTCTCAGCTTTGATGGAAGAATTTGGACAAAAAATACTATTTTTGACATCCCGGGATTCTTTCACAGAATCTTCCATTCCTGGTGATATTTTTTGCATTCAGATCCTGTTCCCAAAATCTGCAGGGTGGCAGTTCTGTGGTCAATTTGACTTAAACAATTACAGTTTAACTGCAACTTAAAAAATTCCATTTATTAGCTCAAATACAGAGCCACAGACTATTCAGGAAGGAGTGTGTTGAGTACCTAAATGCTCTTGGAAATTTGGAAATCATCTAATTATGTCTGTTACCCAACAAGGGCTTTACACACCACTCACTGCCTTTAGAAAAAGCAACTGGCAACGTCAGAAAAATTATAAATTGACAATTCCGAGTGATTGACCTCCTGTTCCTATTGTGCGTTTGCCATGGAATGAAAAAAAAACAGGAAAGAGTCTTGCCAAGGTATGGGGAAGAAAAAAACAACAACAAAAATGAACGAGATTTTGTTGGCAGAACTTGCAAATTATTCCTGCTCCCTTTCACCCAACTTCCGTCACATAATTGCCGTGTGCTGCAGCAAATTCCCTGGAAATGCTTCTGCTGCGAAGGCTGAAGCGCCAGTTTGTGCAGAGCAGGAGGCTCTTGTCCCCAAACCCCAGCCAGGAATGAAGCAAGAGCAAAAGAACCAAAGAGAAACGGGGTTTAGGTCCAAACCCAGCAGGTCTGGCTCCAAGCCAGGCTCCAGCAGGTGTTTGTGAGGATGGGCGGCCTGGAGTGCCAGGGAAATCGGTGTGGAATGGCAAGGGCTGTTCTGGGGAAGGACAGGAGCTGTTCTGGGGAATGGACAGGAGCTGTTCTGGGGAATGGACAGGAGCTGCTCTGGGGAATGGACAGGAGCTGCTCTGGGGAATGGACAGGAGCTGCTCTGGGGAAGGACAGGAGCTGNTGCTCTTGGAAATTTGGAAATCATCTAATTATGTCTGTTACCCAACAAGGGCTTTACACACCACTCACTGCCTTTAGAAAAAGCAACTGGCAACGTCAGAAAAATTATAAATTGACAATTCCGAGTGATTGACCTCCTGTTCCTATTGTGCGTTTGCCATGGAATGAAAAAAAAACAGGAAAGAGTCTTGCCAAGGTATGGGGAAGAAAAAAACAACAACAAAAATGAACGAGATTTTGTTGGCAGAACTTGCAAATTATTCCTGCTCCCTTTCACCCAACTTCCGTCACATAATTGCCGTGTGCTGCAGCAAATTCCCTGGAAATGCTTCTGCTGCGAAGGCTGAAGCGCCAGTTTGTGCAGAGCAGGAGGCTCTTGTCCCCAAACCCCAGCCAGGAATGAAGCAAGAGCAAAAGAACCAAAGAGAAACGGGGTTTAGGTCCAAACCCAGCAGGTCTGGCTCCAAGCCAGGCTCCAGCAGGTGTTTGTGAGGATGGGCGGCCTGGAGTGCCAGGGAAATCGGTGTGGAATGGCAGGAGCTGTTCTGGGGAAGGACAGGAGCTGCTCTGGGGAAGGACAGGAGCTGCTCTGGGGAATGGACAGGAGCTGCTCTGGGGAATGGACAGGAGCTGCTCTGGGGAATGGACAGGAGCTGCTCTGGGGAAGGACAGGAGCTGCTCTGGGGAATGGACAGGAGCTGTTCTGGGGAATGGCAGGAGCTGTTCTGGGGAATGGACAGGAGCTGCTCTGGGGAATGGACAGGAGCTGTTCTGGGGAAGGGCAGGAGCTGCTCTGGGGAAGGACAGGAGCTGTGGGAATCAGGAACTGGTTTTCCTGCCTCAGGAAAGCAAATGTAAGGATTTGTAGGAAAACTGGATGAAGGCTCTTCACCTCAGTGTGTGCTCTGTGCCATTGACTGAAGCCACTGCACTTCCATTTATATGTTTTTCTAAAACAGGACTTGGCTGGCAGCTCTTGAGATCTCTAATAACTTTTTCTGTGCTGCTGTTGTTTTTAAGCAGCTATTACTTATCAAAAGGGGCCTCATTTCCCCAAATTTAAAAAATGCTACATAAAGCATTGGACGTATAAATTAGTCCAATGTGCCTTCAAACATTCTGGGGTTTTGGTAAACAAAATCTACTCTGCATTGAAACTCTGCAGCTTTACCTCATGCAATATCATTCTGCAAAAGTTTTAATTTGATTATACATCTTATTAACTGTACTCTTTTGTGTCTTCCACCTTTCTGTTCTGTTCTACATATTTACTTGAAAATAAAAGCCAATCATCGCTCATACACCACAGCAATTTTCATCAGAATTCTTCTGCAAGCTGCTAGCCAAATATATTTAAGGCTGACCTCGACAACCATTCTCATTTTCCTTCAAACATTTCAATTATTACTTAATTTAGGCTTGCTTGAGTAGTCCTGCCACCTCTAATTTGACCACTGTCACAGCAAGGCAGGAGTGACTTCAGAATGAAAGGGGTTTGGAATTGCCATCAATGAACAGGTGGTGATGGTTAATTTTACTTTACTCAGTACTGGTGGGGCCAAAACTCAAATCCAGGTGTCAGTCCTGGGCCCCTCACTTCAAGACAGACCCTGAGGGGCTGGAGTGTGTCCAGGGCAGGGAATGGAGCTGGGAAGGGGCTGGAGCCCCAGGAGCAGCTGAGGGAGCTGGGAAAGGGGCTCAGCCTGGAGCAAAGGAGGCTCAGGGAGCTGGGAAAGGGGCTCAGCCTGGAGAAAAGGAGGCTCAGGGAGCTGGGAAAGGGGCTCAGCCTGGAGAAAAGGAGACTCAGGGAGCTGGGAAAGGGGCTCAGCCTGGAGAAAAGGAGGCTCAGGGAGCTGGGAAAGGGGCTCAGCCTGGAGAAAAGGAGGCTCAGGGGGCCCTTGTGGCTCTGCACAGCTCCTGACAGGAGGGGACAGCCGGGGGGTCGGGCTCTGCTCCCAGGGAACAGGGACAGGAGGAGAGGGAACGGCCTCAGGCTGGGCCAGGGCAGGCTCAGGGTGGATTTTGGGGAAATTCCTTCCTGGAAAGCGTTGTCCAGCCCTGGCACAGCTGCCCGGGGAGGAGGAGGTGCCCCGGGCAGCTCTGAGCCTCTCTGGGTGCAGCCACTCGAGTGGGAGGAGGGCACCTGTGCCCGAGGGTCAGGCAGGGACTGGGAACAGCAGAGAGCAGGGCCAGAACTTCAGGGGTCAGAAATCAGGAGCTGCTCCAGCACCAGGGACAGGAAATGCCTGAACATCCCTAGGAAAGAGCACAGAGCTCACACATCTCATCCCACAGGGAAAAACAGGCAGGAATTTAGGGTTTTGTCCATGTTCAGTGAATATCCAGTGATTCACACAGGGTAAGGCAGCAGCCCCAGAACATGAGGGAAACCTCCCAAAGACATGAGGGAAAAGCCTTGGCTCCAGCCTTTCCAGAGGGGCAGGGAGCTGCTCCAGGCAGCACATCCCATGTGGGAATCAGAGAAATATTCCCTGTGTGCCTGATTCCCACAATCTCAGCTGCTGCCTCACTGCTGGATCCTCAGTCCTGGGGGTTTGTGGCACTTGGGGACATGGGGCACTGCTGGCCTTGGCAGTGCTGGGGATCAATAAAGAGCTGTTGGATGTGAAAACATCAACTCTGGAAGCCAAAAACAAGCTCTGTTTGGCTGTGAGATGGCCAGGGGTGATCCAAGGTGTCAGAATTACCCCTGTGACTGCAAATATAGATACATCATATATATATATATATATATGTATGTACACACCTGACTATATATATGTGTGTTGTGGTAAATACATAAATTTAATATTAATTATAAAAAGATAAAATGTGCAAACACACAATATACCGATTGTTATGTAACTAAAAAAAATTATATAACACATTAAAAATTGAGAAGCTGCTTGAATAGAAATAAAAAAGAAGTTACAAGATTAAAATAACTGCTTTACACTCTCTGTTGCAAACCTGGAATAATCATAGACTGCCAAACCAACCAGAGGTAAAAGGAAAAAAAAGTTGTGCAGCAATCCAGCAGAGCAGGAGAGTTAAGAGGCACTGCTCAGAGCATATCCAGGGAGGAAGAAATTCCCTGGATGTGACAAACTGCTTGGATAGGAGCAGTGGGGTCAGCCAGAAAGGGATCAGAGCAACAACTCACTGAAGGGGTGACACCAAAACCTCATCAGAAGCACGAGGGGAAGGAATTCTGGACAGGGAGGGGAAGGAATTCTGGACAGGGGGATATGGCTGATGGGTGAGCACACAGCACAGCTCAGGAGAGAAGGCCCAGCTGAAAGGGTGAGGGAATTGTTTACATTCCTTTTTTGTTCTGGAGGAGATGGGAAAAGGAGATAGAAACAATGATGAACAGCCAGTTTTCATAATGGAAACAACTTTCCCGTAGCCCCAGGGAGCCCTGTAAAACAGACCCACTCAGTTGCTGGGAATTACCTGGGGACTGAAGGTGTGTGGGCACAGTGACAACTTTCATTAATGCTACAGAGGCAGCCAGGATGAGCCAATCCTGAACTGGTGCAACAGCTTCACAAAAATCATACAAAATCCAGCATCTGAGGTCTAAAGAGCTGAATTTCAGTGCCAAATCCTGCTCAGGAGAAAAGACCCCCCGGTCTCCCTACCAAAGGCTGAGCTCTGGACTCAGCATTGCTGGCCAGGAAGGAGTCACTGTGGAGGTGTGGAGGCTGCTTTGGAAACAGCCAAAATCCAGCTCGAGAGATTTCTGTCAGAGAAGCAGAGCAAATTGGAGCTGTGCTGCTGTCTGGATCTGTGGTGCACCTGCAGGACAAATAAATCCCTGCTCGGAGCACTCGGGAAGGGAGATAACAGAACCAGGAAGGGTGGGAGGAGGGAAAGGAGCTTGGACAGAGACAGAGGGTGAATTGTGCACAGAAACAGACTGACACGCCAGGGCCCTTCAGACTAGCAAAGAGATGCTTGAAAGGGATGTAGGAGACATTTGTTAAACCACAGTTTTATCACATCCTCAACATCATGGAGCAAAGGCAACAGAGAACAAACATTTGCTGTTTTTCACAGTACCAGACCCAAGAGATATCTGAGGAAATTACCAAGAACCCATTTCAAAAAAAGCAAAACGCAGAAGGAAGTGTTTTTGCAAATAGTGCCCAATTATGTTGTTGAATTTTTCCTGGAAGACGTCAGGTGTTCAAAAGAGGAATAAAATAATGCATTGAGAGTGACAGACAGCCGTCAGCTGAGGAAGTTTTCAGCAGGGGTTGAGAGGAGCTGGGAAGTTGGAGGAAGACTGGGCTGCACTTGCCCTTCTCCAGGAGATGAGGTGAGAGGGGAATTTGTCCTCACCACGGAGAGTCCCAAGGATGGAGCTCCAACACCAATGCCCTGAGTCTCCGTGGCTTTTCTCCTGCTGCCAGAGAGGGAAATATTTCCTCCTGGAGCTGCTGGACACTGAGAGCTGCAAGACGTATTCCAGCAATTTTATGTGGATCACAGTATGAACACAAAGTGTTTAACTAATGGTCAAGAAAAAGCCCATTGAATCATCAGGGGTGACCCTGTGCTTTGCACAGAGCAGGTTCTCGTCATAATTCACATTCTTAAACTCAGCTAATCTGTTCTTTCAAGCCCTTTAGGGTGAATCTCAGGCATGGCATCAGGAAAAATAAATAGCTTTAAGGGACTTTTCGTGAGTTAGCCTTGGGCAGTGGCCTGAGGCGTGGCAGGGAGTGGCAGGGAGGGACAGAAGGCGCTGTGGCAGACTCTGCTTTCTCCAGGGGGAAGTTCTGGGCTCTGCCTGTCGGACCAGAGCCTGTTGTGCTGTACAAACCCCATGCAAAGGATGCTCTCTGCCCCAGCACTGCTCTGCAGCCGGCCTGGGGCTGGAGCTCAGGGCCAGGGAGTGCTGGGTCTGTACTCCCCTCACTGCTCCCTCTCCCACTCTGCCAGCAATTTTTATAAACAAACCCTCTTTTGGTGTTTTCTCTCCAGAGGCACATGAGAACACACGGATGGCCAGCTGAGGTGTCAGGGGGGTTGCAGATCATTACAAGCCATCAACATCCCTGGGGCAGCCAGGCCAGGCGACTCCTCCACAACAGCAGCAGCTCCATGGCAGCTCCTTGTTCCTAAGATCCAGCAGCTTTCTTGTGCTTAACCCCTGGGAGACCTTTACTCTTCCCAAGTTAATCCCTTCCCAGCTCCATAGGCTGCTTTGCCACAGTGGATTTAAGAGGCAGCAAAAATAAAACCACACTCTGAATAGGTTCCTGTTCAATTTGCAGCTCTGGGGTTTCCAGCCCCTTCCTGCCTTTGCTCCTGTAGTGGAGCCTCCAGGAAAAACCTTTCCAAAATCAGCAGGGGCCTCCCGCCAGCTCCCAGTGAACCATCAGCACCTTCTGAGGGTTTATTAATCCCCTTTGAAACAGTGCCTGAGGCTCCCAGAGCACTTGGGCAGTTCTCAGACTGGAGTCCAGGCTTTGGTTGGAGCCAGGAGCGACCCAGAGTCAGTCAGCTCTGAGTACAAAAGGATTTAAAGGGTGAAACCTGCATCCAGCTGGGCAACATCTGTACAGGACTTTCTTGAAAATCTGCTCTCAAGGATTCCCAGGGCTCCCAACACAATTTGGTTTAAGTCTATTTAAAGACCAGCCTCCAGCAGACATCGATTTCTGGCAGTCTCTGATGATCATGGAACACGAGGTTTGCACTGTCTGGGCAGCTTCTCATCTCCTTCCATTCAACTGGGGGCTTAAAATAATGCACTGATAGTGGCTTCTGTTCAAAAGGCTAAAACATGTCCCAAAGGAGGGGGGAAAAATGGGTAAAAACATCAAAGAGCGCAGTGTGAGGTGGATGGACCTGCTCTGAGAGGTCAGAGCCCGGATGAGCACCAGAGATGACTGTGATCAGGATGACCCATCCCTGCAGGTCCATGGCTGGATCCTGCCACTCCCCAGCCTGACACACCCTGCTGGTGTCTGTCCCCCAGCGTTTCCCTCAACCACTCTGCAAATTCATTCATGTGCTGCATTTTTACCACTTCACGGTTCTGTAGACTGCTTTTAATTTATCAGACTAATTCCAACTGCAATACCCTGCCAGAGATGGAGAATGGGTTTGACAAACATCCCTTTCTCTAAATAGAAGAATCTATTAGATTCAAGCAGCTAGGAGTAGTAAATTTAGGTTTTATCTCTTTCAGATCCATATTGGTCCCTTCCTGCTCCAGACACCCTGCTGGGTTCCTTTTGTTTAAAGGTGACTGGTAAAGGGAAAGCAGAAATGAGAGCTCTGCCTTGTGTGCCTGGGCTCTTTCCACTCTACTGAGTCAAGGAAGTAGGAAAGGTTATTGCCTACAATAAAAATAGAATTATTTTTCTGCCTCTTCCTCAGAAATTCAGCTCTAGTTTGGAGCAGGAAAATCCCAGCTGGTTGGAAATGGACAGGCAGGGCAAGATGGAGCAAACGGCCTGGCAGGACCTTTAAACTCAGCCCTTTGTGCCCACCTGGGGATGGTCCCTGGTGGTGCTGTCAAGGAGCCTGGGGAAGGAAAGGGCTCTGGGGCTGCTCAGAACCTGTCCCACAGAGCATTCCTGGGGACAGGAATGCCACACCTGCTCAGGGCCTGCTGCTCAGTCAGGATTCAAATACACCCTTCCTACCTGCACCATCCGCCCTGATGGGGAGGGACAGGCTTGGCACTGCTCACCATTCCTGGGTGAAGAAAAAGGTGGGGAAATGCCAAAGAGGCCTTTTCATCCCCACAAAGAGGAGTTCAAAGTCGATTGTCTCCCTTTAGAAAATAAATCCTGGTGCAGGTCAGCTTTAATGTGAGTAATGGATTCCAGGTGAGCAATTCCCTGTTTGTACCTGCCAATCCTTCCAACGCCTGGGTTCAAGAGTGACTGAAACCCAGCACTCTGAGCTTAATTACAGAGCACAAAACACCAGATCACAGTAATTGCTGATCTCAAAAACATCCCCTCACCCCCCTTCTTTATCTCAGTGTTCCCCAAATGAAATGGAAAAGTCAAACCTGGGCACCCAGCCCTTGCCCTCGCAGCGCGCTGCTCTTCCCTGCTCAGGCATCCAGCAGGACACAGATCCGGGTTTGGGCAGCACAGGAGGCCCAGCAGGGAGGTGGCAGCTGCCACAGAAGCTCCATCCTCCTGCTGGGATCAGCTCCTCGCAGCTCTCCCTGGATCCCAGGCTCTGCTGTGTCTCCAGGCTGCTCTTGGGAGCGCTGGAGATACGAAGGGCTGGGCCCGGGAATGATCCGCCTGTGCCAGGACGCGTTCCCTGAGAGTCAGCAAAACTTTTCAGCCCTTCATTTCATTCTATTATTTCTGCTGATGGCACTATAAATAATTACTCCACGCCCTCCGTGTGCTTGAGCTGCTTTGCTGTAAAAAGATGCCCGTTTTGTTCATCTTTCAACACGCTGCCTGTATTTTTTGGTTTGCAAAGCCTGCTCGGTGTTCTCCAGGTCTGCAGGATGGAGGGAACAGGTTCCACGGGCCTCACCCAAGAAGAGCTTGCCTGCAGCCCCGCTGAGAGCACGGGAACAGGGCTTTTTAACTTTCAGGCACTTTCAGCTTTCCTTGCCATGTCATTTTCTTCCCTCGGAGCTGGGAACAATGGAGCCATTATCTCCACCTCGGGGTCACACGGGACAAGCTCCTTGCTAATGTCACCAAAGTCACAGATGGCTACAGCACTACCAGGGGGTGGAACTACTGCAGAAAGCCGGGAAAACCAATAACCCCAAAGCCCTGGAGTGGCCAGCATCCCTCTGCCTGCACATCCCCACGCTCCATCCGTTCAGCACGGAGCCGTGCCGCGGATTTCCCTCTGTCCTGGCACCTCTGCTTTTTCTTGCAGGCTCCGTGTCTCCTCCTCTCCAAGTTTCACTCCTTCACTGCTCAAGGCAAAGCATTTCACTGCCCACAGCCACCTGCTCTCTGCAGGTGCTGCTGCTCAGATGCTCAATCCCCGACCCAGGCTCCGCTCTCCCTGCTCCCCGTCCCGTCTCTCCCTCGCTTATGCAAACACCATTGGTGAGGAGAAAAACCCCATTTTCCTGACCCAGCGGTGCAGCCCCACGGTCCTGTGGGCTTTGGGCCGTGCTGAGTTCACAGAATTCCCTCCCCAAGACCTCTGCTCTGGCAGGTGAAGACGAGGCAGAGTTTTTCCCGGTGGATTAAGAAAAGCAGGATTTTTTTTTTTGCTGTGCTAACGCCTCAACACACAGAACATAAACAGCTCCACTCCTGATTTCCTGAGAGGTGGCCACCATCAAGCACTTCTCGAGGAGATTAGTGGCTGCTTTTCCAATCCCATTTCAAGCCTCGAGGAGGCTGCTATTTGTCAAAAGAGTTATTAACCTCCGATAGGCACCAGGATAAATGTTTGCTGGCACAGCCTCTTTCCCTCTGGGATCCATGCAGGAGAGTCTCCCAGGGACCCAGCCTCACCTGGGACTCGGCTGCCAAGACTCAAACAGGCTCTCATTAAGGTCACGGCCCCTTAAGGATGCACCCACCTGAGATGGGCACGAAGGAACAACAATCTATAGTTTAAGGAAAAAGCTACGTTGCGTGGAAATACAAACAGAGTCACTCGGCTAAGGAGGAGAGGGGGAGAAGGAAATCACTGGCTGAGCGGGGCAGTTCGCAGTTAAATGTTCTCTGGGCACAGGGCTCCTGCTGAAGCGCCATTTATCAGCCCAGCTAAGGCTGGGGTGGGTGATAGTGCTGGGGAGAGGAGACTCCGGCGTGCAAACAACGCTGTCGATCCCAACAACCCGGGATTCGCTCCGCGAGGCTCTCCAGAACTGCTCTGCATTGCGAGTGCAATGCGCATGGAAGGATGTGGCAAAACTCCCCTAACCTGGGAGAGACGGGGGACGGAGAGGAGCCGAGCGGCGGCAGCGCGGCGGGGACCAACTTCTGCCGTGATTTATGGGCCAGGCATCCCAAGTTATCTTCTGCTGAACGGCAGCGAGGGGGGTTAAGCGGCGAGGAGGGAAAAGCCACAACTCTGGATCATGCACTCAATTATTTAGAAGGGAAGGAAGGAGGGGAGAGGGAAGGGAGCGGAGGTGGCAGGACAGGCAGCCCCGGGCCCCAGGTGCGTGGTGGGAGGGCTCCTCCTGCCACCGGCCCCGCGTGAGCCACAGCGACGCGTTAGACTTTCTCCCCGGCAAAGGAAAACACATGGGAAAAGCAGGGGGATGCTCCCGGGCAGGAGCGGGGAGAAGCCGTGCCCGCAGCCCCGTTCCTTCCCGCGTACCTCCAGCCGCCGATGCCCGCGGAGCCGCGGTCCCCGTCCATGCCGAGCCGGAGACTGAGCCCGAGGTGTCCTGGGGAAGCGCGGGCGGCTGCCGTGGCTTGGGAATACGGAATATGGTACAAGCTTTAATTAAATGACTCTGAAGGCTCTCTCCTGCTCGCTCGTCCTTTTTTTGCAGTACCGGATCGGATTTAAAGGGCTAGAACCCCAATTTGGCACTGCTGCTCCCCCCGGAGCGCCGCGCTGCCGCCCGGGCCTGCCAGCGCCAGCATCCTCCTGCCGCCCGTCGGGGGCATCCTGGCAGCCCTCGGGGCCGGAGCCGGCAGCACCGGGAGCTGCGGTGGCAGCAGCAACAAGCTGGAAATCGAGGCTCCCTCCAGCAGGCACGGTGGGTGGCGAGAGGGGATCCCACAGGCAGCCGGGTGGGCGAGGGCAGCCCGAGCGCTCCTGAGGGCGCACGGAGCAAAGTTTGAGCTCTAGCAGTGCTCCAGAGAAGTGGGAGGAGGAGGAGGATCGTGTCCCTCTGTCCTGGTGATGCCACCACCCTGTGGCAGTGCCCAAAGGCGTTGCTCTCCCAGTGCCAGCCCCGGCTGGAGCGGGGCTGTTGGGAAGGGCTGCGTCACCCAGGGCGGTGGGGAAAGGGAAGGGCTGCGTCACCCCAGGGTGATGGGGAAGGGGAAGGGCTGTGTTACCCCAGCCCAGCTCTGCAAGACAGGATCCTCAGCCTCCTGCCCACATCCCATGAGCAGAGAAGCAATTCCATTTGGATTTGGAGGCCACTTGCTGGTGCCAAGGCAGTGGGGAGACAACCTGGCGCTGGCGGTGTGTGAGTGACGCTGATCCTACTGCAGCTCCAGGTCCCTCTCCAGATCCATTCATTCTCCAGACCTCCATGGAAACACCCATCTGCACCAGGCTGGGCTCTCAGCGCTCCTTGGGCTGCTTGGCAAGGCAGGGATGACCAAGACATGGTGTCAGCCTTCCATCCAGCTTTCCCAAAAAAAAGAAAAGGGAGGATGAAGAGCAGGGTTTCCATGGATTCCTTCTTGGTCCAGATTTTGAGCTCAAATGAGGAAAAGCAAAGGAAACAAAGAGTACATCTTTCTTCTTTATCTTCTTTGGTGCAGTTTGACCCCAAAATGCTGCCCTCCCTCCTTCCCTCCCCAAGGCCGGCCCGGAACACCTCGCTCTGGATGTCCGATCACTGCATGCTGTGCTCTCCGGGCTGACCCGTGTGTTCTGGCTTCCTCTCGCCACATTAATTACACCCAGGGGTGGGTGCCAAAAGGAAAAGCTGGTTCTAATTCCATGCTGCAACCCAGCTCCAAGCTGCTGGGATAATTAGCAGGTTATTAATGAATGAGAAGATTCCCACCATGGAGGGAGGGGAAGCACCATTTGGACCTCGCTGAGAAATCCACACTGGAGTCGGAGACTCCATCCCTCAGTCCAAGGCTTTGAGCCTCCTTCAGTGCCCAGGAAGATGCTCCCAGCCCCGGGGCTGCTGGCTGGATCTGCAGAGCAAAATCCAAGGATTCTGCTTGGCCAGGGGCCACAGAGGGAGCGGAACGGCTCCGTCTCCCAGCACAGCCTGCGGGCATCTGGCTCTGGGGACGGAGAGGAGGCGGCTCTGGAGCCTCCTTCTCCATCAGTCCTGGCTGACTCGGGGCTCAGGGGTTTTTGGTGCAGCACCATCACCATCTGCCAGGGTTCCTGCAGGGGGCTGGAGGGTGTCACCCCAAACACTTCTCTTTGGACCCCTCATAAACTGTGAGAACAGCACAGCCTTCCTTCAAAATCAATCTGATACCAAGTGCTGGGACCATTCCCCCGGGTTTAGGACCAGCTGAAAATTCCTGGGAAAGGCATTGCCCGGCAGAGCCTGGTGGGAAAGTGCTTCTCTAAATACTGAGGGGCAGGAGTCAGGGCTGAGATTCCAGCAAAACCAGAGTGTCCTCAGAGGCTCCAGCCCGAGCTGCTGCCATCTCATGTGTCTCTCCAAGGCATGTGGTTGTTGTTCCTTTAATTATTAATCCTTGCATTGACGTAATCAAATGTGCCCAAGCTTTTAACGGATGCCTCAATGTAAAAAATGAAGAATAAATTTCTTTCCTTCCCTGAAAACTTGTCTCAATCCCATGACCAATTTTATTGCCGTTCTGCTCTAATTTTAAATATAACAAGAAACATTAAGGTTTTCAATTAAAAGATCCCTTCCTTCAGATATTGGAACATAGCCTGAAGTGCAGACCACGTGTGAGATTTTTCATTGGGATGGTGTGGGCTAAATCTGATTCCCAGATCAAACACAGTCAGGCTCAGGCTTGCAGTTAGCCGGGCTGGAGAGGCTGAGCTGTTCCACTTTGGGAAGAGCCTCAGCCTTGTTTGTGTTTTTAGCTGACTCCCCGTGTTTCTGAAATGAACCTTGCATTTATTCCTTCTCTTGTGTCAGCCTGGGAGTTTGTGGTGAGGGGCAAATGAACTTCATGATGCCACCCTGGACTTGTGTGCCACCCTGGAATTTTTGGCTTTTGACTGTGATATATTGGATTTTCCCTTTTCCTTAGAATGAGCTGATCCATGGCCACAACAGAGGAGATGTTCCTTGTGCAGTGAGCTCAAATCTCAGCTTGATGCCATCCTGGAATCGTGGAATTTTTGGATTTTGACTGCAAATATTCACTTTTCCCTTTTTTGAGAATAAGCAGATCCATGGCCACAACAAAGCAGATCTTCCTTGTGCAGCGAGCTCAAACCCCTCATTTGCCACTTTCAGTGTTGTCTTCATTGGACACCATTAATGTGAAGTTTGGGTTGAAGAAGGTTTTCTTATTGTTCTTTTCCACAGACCCTAAATCCTGCCCTTGTCCTCCACCCTAAATCTTGCAGATGGCCCCATCTGGGCCTGTCTCATCAGGCCAGGTCCCCAGGAGGGTTTGCAGCTGGGCAGATGTTCAGCCCCAGCAGGAGTCTGTGTTTGCATGAGCAAGGTGCCAGCTGGGCTTCCTCAGCCTTACGGGAGCTGATTTCGCTCCTGCTGGGTTTTGGTTTCCTAATGGAAGTGGCACCACTGATTTTTACTGTCCCCGAGGCTGCTCAAGGACTCATGGAAACATCAGGTTTGTGCAGATGAGATGGGAAGACAGAGACTTCCAAAAAGCACCAAGAGAAAGGCACTTGAGGTGAGAGGAGCTGGATGAGAGGAAGCACGGCTGGAGCAGCCCCTGGCTCCACCTGCCCTGCCCAGAGCCCCCAGACTCTGCTCATCCTGCGTGAGCACCCCTTGCCCACAGCAGCTCAGCCGCCCTTCCCCAGCCCCAGGGTCTGGTGCCCTCAGGAGGGGTGGGAAGGGTCTCGGGGCAGGGACATCACCCCCAGCCCAGGAGATGATGTGGGGTGGCACAAATCCATCTCTCAGGAGCAGAGCTGGGCAGGATCCTGTCCCAACACATCGTGTTCCTGCTCCATTCCTTTTCCAGCCCAGTGAGGCTGCTTGGAAAGCCAGGAATGGCTGAGCTCGCGGGAGAGCTGAATTTTCCACTCTTGAGCCAAAGAGTGTTGACTTTTGCCATTCCTGAGCCCAGGAGTGCTAATTTCTGCCATTCCTGCAGGTTTTGATGTGTCAGGATACATCTTGTGATCTCTGTCAGGTTTTTTGGAGCCACACCACCCCACTAGCTTTGGTTCTGGGGTTAGAAGAGCCTTTTTCTGCCTCCCTCGTTCTGAGTTGCCACAGCACAGACCAGGAGGTTTCACTGCTCAGCCCTCCCTCTGACTGAATTAATGAATTCCTGATTCCCAGAGGGGTTTCTGTGATAACCCTTCTGGACTGCATGGAGCAGAACCCTGGGGATCTGCTCTGGGCTGACAGTGGCCTCTCCAAGTGCAAAATTGTGTCAGGCCAAGGAAATTTGCAATGAATCAGCCAAATTACAGCCTTTTAATAAAGATAAAAAGCAGAGAGAATAGAACACGCTGCAAACCTATGGGCAGGGGGTTGGTCTCCTGAATCTGAAGGCAAAGCTCTGAAACCCTTGCACAGGGGGATTGTTTTGGAGAACTTCAAAAGGAATTTGGAAACAAACAAAAAACTGGTTAAACATGGGGGAGCTGATAATCACAAATTATTCTTTTTTTTTCCCAGATTTGTGAATTAAACTGCATTCCTGCTGTACTAAACTGCATTCCTGCTGCATGGATGTGGCTTTTCCCCACCAAAGCCTACTGCCTTCCTTGATCCTGCCCAGCCCAGGACAGGCTTCAGCCTGATTTTTACCCTGCTCAATGCCAGGGTGTCCTCCAAGGAGAGATCCCTTCAAAAGCTGCAAATCTGGCAAAAAAACCCAGCTTCATCTGTGTTTGAAAGGCAAAAGTCAGCATCAAACTAATATTTACCAGGTTTGCTGTAGGGGGATATGATAACAACAAATAAAAAGCAGTACCTGGGTTCCAGATATGAAAAAAAAAAAGAAAGGATTTTTTTGTTTCCACAGCTGGTGGGTGATATTTTGTGCAAGACACGCTGAGAGCCAGGGCTGAGCAGGACCTGGGGCGAGCTGTCCATGGACAATTGATGGGAATCCCCACTTCCTCTGGCAAGCAGCTTGGATGAAAAATGTGAAGGAGACCTAAATCATCTCGTTTCAGGACATAAATCAGCCTCTAACTGACAGCGGGAACAGAAGAGCCCTTATTGATGGGTTGGGTTAGGTTTTCCACATGTAAAAGAAGAATTAAGGAGCTGGGAGCTTTAACAACTGCTGCTCCTCTCAGGAAAATCCAGGGTCACAGAGCCAGAGCCCCAGTCCCTGACCTGTCCATCCTGCTCCCTTCTGCACACAGTGCCCAACTCAAACTCCATTGCATCCTGGAGCAGCGGTGCCGAGGATCTGCTGCTCTAACAGGTGCCAGGACAAGTGGTGGAATAAGCCCAAAATAAAGTCTGTGAGAGGAAGAGGCAAATTCAGCTCTGTCACGTGCAGAGGCAACACCACTGCCCAGCCCAAACACAGGGCTTCAGTCCCTAAAATCACAGATTCAGTGAGGCTGGGAAAGGCCACAGCCACGTGGATTTCTGGGCACAGCAGCTCTGCCAGGCCTGGACAATCCTTTCCCCAAGGAAAGGTTTCCTGCCAGGCTGGTGGGGGCTGAGGGAAGGAGCAGGGAGAGCTGGGTGAAGATTTTTAAGGCCATAACTCCATAGGAAGCAGTTCTGTTGGCTCTGCTGCCCACAGAGCTGTTTGACTGTTTTTTCTTGCCTTCAACTGAGTCAGACACAGCTGGAAAATTCCAAATTGCCTCAAATCAGGAAAACCTTCAACTAAAACCCCCCGAGGTTTTGTTCTTGCAGCCTGCTCTGCTCCTGATGTGCCCTCCCTGCCCCACACCTGCAGGCCTGGCTACATTTGCAGGGCTCCTCCATCCCAGCAGTTCCCACCTGCCAGCCCAGCTGCGTCCCTCCATCCATGCAGGCAGGAGGGGAAGCCAAGGAGATCCTCAGCAAAGAGCCCACCCTGCCTATTCCCTATTCCTGACACATTTTTCAGGTTGTTGGGGTCACTTTGTTCTCTTTTGCTCTTTCAGGGGGACACAGAGCCCACATTTAGGATGGAGTGGGCCAAACTTTATTACAAGGCTCAGCAGCCACATCAGCCTGTGTGTGGATTTTCCACGTGCCAGCACCAGCTCTCCATCCAGCGTGGCCACACCAGTCCGTGGCCAGCTCCAGGAGCCCTGTCCCGGGGTCACCAGTCCTGTAGGGTGGCCTTGGCAGTGCAGGACAGACCTGGCTCTGAGCTGGGAGCCCTCAGCACTACAGAACCTCGGTCCCTGAGCCCAGGCACTGGCCCCTCTATCTGAGAGCAGCCGCATACCAAAGGGACTTGGCAAGTGTTTTTGTATTTTCTTGGCATCTCCAGGCTTCCCAGGCCTCCGGGAGCCAAGGACAGGGGCTGGTCCCGGGCTCAGGCGCTTGCACAGGGCAGCAGCAGCAGCCCCTGCCCGGGAACGGGATCCTCGCTCAGCGCAGGCAGCGGTCCCAGCCCCCGCCCTGGCTGGGGGAGTGTCCCCGGGAGAGTTCGGCTCCCAGTTCACGAGAGAAGGAAAACAGCAATCCATGTGCGCTGGGAACAGCCCTGACCTGATCCCAGCGTGGGCAGCAGGAAAGGGATTGGGATTCTGCCCCTGAGCTCAGGTGAGACCCCACCTGCAGAGCTGCCCCAGCCCTGGGGCCAGCACAGGGAGCACCTGGAGCTGCTGGAGGAGTCCAGAGCAGGCACCAGGAGGAGCAGAGGGATGGAGCAGCTCTGCTGGGAGGAAAGGCTGGGAGAGCTGGGAATGTTCACCTGGACAGGAGAAGCTTTGGGGTGACCTCATTGTGACCTTCCAGGACTTGAAGGGAGCCTGCAAGAAAGATGGAGACTTTGGGCAGGAGCCTGGAGGGACAGGACACAGGGAATGGCTCCCAGTGCCAGAGGGCAGGGCTGGATGGGATATTGGGCAGGAATTGTTCCCTGGGATGGGGGCAGGCCCTGGCACAGGTGCCCAGAGCAGCTGTGGCTGCCCCTGGATCCCTGGCAGTGCCCAAGGCCAGGCTGGACAGGGCTGGGAGCAGCCTGGGACAGTGGGAGGTGTCCCTGCCATGGCAGGGGTGGCCCTGGATGGGCTCTAAGGTCCCTCCAAGCCCAAAACTTTACGATTCTGTGATTCCATAACATTCCGACAACCAGGGGATGTTTCAGTCACGTTCCAGCCCCTCCGTGCTTCCCTCTGCTGCTGATTTTGGGTGGATTGTAGCTCTCTGGAGCGCGGCAGAGGCTGCTGTGCCCTCGGGCTCCTTTCTGCCCCGCGGACCCTCCCTGGCAGCGCTCCGCGGCCTCAGAGCGGATTGGGAGCAGCTCCTGCTCTGCTCCGGGAGCTCAGCGCTCTTTGAAGTGCGGCTTTTATCTCCGAAATGCAAGGCACGATTTAGAGCTGCCCCATTGTGCCCCCGCCCCGCGGGGGAACGCGCGACCCCCGCCCGCCCCTCCTGTGCAGCTGCCCCGGGAGGGAGCACACGAGGAGCAGGGAAGGGAAGATTCAGCCCGGAACGGAATATTTACGTCCCAGACGGAGCCGAGACAACACTCAAAATAAAAACCCCTCGTTGAGCCCCGCCAGTGATGCCAGCGCGTGTTTGCAGCCGGCAATGCCCGTCCCCTGCCCCCGCAGATGCTGCGAGATCGGCTCCCGGCTCCCGGGATGCGCCGGGAGCGGCTCCGGTTCCTTCCCTCGGCTCCCGTCTCCATGGCGAGGCTGCGTCATCCTCTGAGCGCGGCCACATCGCCCGTGCCAGAGCGGGCCCGCGGCTGGGATGGGCTGGGATGGGATGGGATGGGATAAGGGGATGGGATAAGGGGATGGGATAAGGGGATGGGATGGGATCAGGGGATGGGATAAGGGGATGGGATGGGATCAGGGGATGGGATAAGGGGATGGGATGGGATCAGGGGATGGGATAAGGGGATGGGATGGGATCAGGGGATGGGATAAGGGGATGGGATGGGATCAGGGGATGGGATAAGGGGATGGGATGGGATCAGGGGATGGGATAAGGGGATGGGATGGGATCAGGGGATGGGATAAGGGGATGGGATGGGATCAGGGGATGGGATAAGGGGATGGGATGGGATCAGGGGATGGGATAAGGGGATGGGATGGGATCAGGGGATGGGATAAGGGGATGGGATGGGATCAGGGGATGGGATAAGGGGATGGGATGGGATCAGGGGATGGGATAAGGGGATGGGATGGGATGGGATGGGATGATGGCTCTTCACCTTGCAACTGGCATGCAGGGAGATGTGTCCACACTCATCAGCCCTAATGCAGCCCCTAGGGGAGAGATGTCTTGAGGCAATAAAAAAAAAAAATCTGCTAAACCCCCAAACCCTTGGGAGGAAGAGCTTATTGAGGAATCTTGGAAGGGAGAGGTAAAAGAAGAGGGATATGGAAGGAGGCTCCCAGACAGGGCTTTCAAGTGCAGCAGGGCACCAGCAGCCTGGGAAACCTGCCCTTCCCGGCTTTAACGGGGCGTTCACACTGAACTGAAGCAGAGAACCAAGCCAGAGGTTCAAGCAGACACAGCAAAAATGGAACTTCCCAAAGCTGCTGGCATTTGCCAGACTGCAGTGGGAAAGGTGACGGGCAGGGACAGAGCCCGACCCGAAATCGCTGCCGGGCTCTCAGCGCTCCTGCAGCGGCGGGGGTCCCTGGCTGGGTTTCCCTGCGCCTTTAACTGGAGTTTCATCCCGCAGGTAACACAAACCCCCGCAGGGTGATGAGTGTTAGCACTAAAGGCTTTGCATTTTCAGTCGAGGAGCAGAGCTCTCGCTGCAGGGAAGCTCGGGCCGAGCCGCCCTCCTGCCATCGGAACTGGGTCCGGACGGGAGCTCCGTTTCGCCGTCGTTTATTTGTGCAGAATGTGCTGAACCTGCTGCTCTGCTCCGAGCGGCTGCGGCTCCAACCCCACCCAGCAAAGCACCAAACTCAGTCCCAGGGCAAACGCTGCTCAGCCCAGCTCCAAAGCACGCCCCAAACAAAGGTAAAGGCACCGCCCTCCCTTCCTGAGGAACTGATGAATAATTAATGCAGCCACTTAACTCCACTTGATCCCTGTGGCTGGTGCTTACAGCCGAGGAGAGCCCGGGCAGGGCTGGGGATCCTGGCCTGGTGCCACAAACGTGGGAACACAGATGGAAAAAGCAGCGCAGCCGCCCCGGGGCGATGGTCCTGCAGGGATCCGCGGCTCTGAGGGGCTGTGCCCAGGGCAGGGGCTGCTCTGCGCCATCCGCGGGAGAAGAGGCTCCAGGGTGGGTTTGGAGAAGCCCAGCAGGGTGGTCAGGAGAGAGGAGAGGCAGACCCAGCTCTTGCAGCTGCTTTCTCACTCAAACCATGGAACCACAGGCCTTCCTCCCAAAGCCTGGGTTGGGTTCGAGGCTGAACAGCAGCAGGACAAATCCATGGCCAGCAGAATTCCAGGCAGCACCAGGGACACAGGAACTAATCCAGGCCAAGGGTTAAAGCAGTGCTTTGCTTGGATCCATTCCTTGGCTGAAGCACACGAGGGCAGTGGGGTCCAGCAGGCAGAGCTGGGGCTCAGGGAACTGGGACCATTCCCCAGGAGCCCCTGGAGCCCTCTGGAGCCAGGCTGTATCCACATGGGAAGTGCGTGGGACCCCGGATCACCTGGGAACACCGGGGGTTGTGGGGGTGTTTATGGGCTCCTGCCCTGTGGAAAAGGAGCTGAGGGACATCCTGGAGCTGCCTCTCCTTGCGCTGCACAGCAGATTTACAGCTCCTCTGCACAGCCCTGCAAGGACACAGCTCCCTGTCCTCGGGAACCACAGGCACTGCCTCTCCTCCCAGCAGCTCCTTCCCTGGCTCTGAGACCCTTTAACAAAGCCCCAGCCCTGGTTCTTCCCTCAGCTCCCCCAGGCTCAGCTTTTGCCAGCCCAGCTCCTCCAGCTGCTCTCTGCAGAGCCAGCCCAGCTCCCGAGCCCCCCAGCAGCACCAGTGGCTCTGCAGGACCTGCCCAGGTCCGTCCCCCCCGGCTCCATCCCCTCCTCTCCCTCATTCCCAGCCCCTGAGGCACCAAATCCCTGCTCTGCCTCCCAGAGCCCTCACGCTGTGTCCATCCCCATCCTCCTGGGCTCAGGTCCCTGAGGAGAGGGGCTTTGGGAGCCCTTCCCTGACCCCTGCATGTGAATGCATTCCCACGCTCCCAGAAATTCACTTCATTAACAGTGATTAAACATTTCTAATTTCCCAATTTCCAAGTGCCTGAGGGCTCTAAGTTCCCTTTGTTTTCCCTCTCCCTTCTCATTCCTACAGCCCAAAGGAGCCCATTCAGAGGAGATCCACCCCTTGCTGGCCTGGCTGGAGGCTCCTGGCCCTGCAGGGCTCCTGGAGCTGTTTCTCCCTCTGGAATATGGGAAACAGAGTGACACCGTTCATGTCACCAGTCCCTCCCATCCTCAGCGATGCTCCCTGAGGCTCGCTGGAATTTTTGCCACAAGGTTTTTGGTTTGGTTTCATGGGTTTATTTTCCCTCCCCCCTCGCCCTGCAAACACGAAACTGCTCCTGCTAAATGCTGTCCCTGCTTTCCTGGCTCTTCTACTCTTCTCTCTCATCCATTTCCCCATTCCCACCACCGTTCCTTCCCCCTCCGTGCTGTGCCCAGGCTTTCATCTCATGCATCATTCATCCCAGCTTAGTGCCTTCTTTTAGGGCATCCTTCTGGGAGCTGCAGATCGCCTTGAATTCCTCTTCTCCTCCTGCCTTGCCCTGGTTTGCACTCACACACTTTCCCTGGAGTTTTTCTGGGAATGTTGCATCCACAGCAGAGCAGGAGGGAGGAGAGCAGCCTCCACACACCTTGCACCAAACCTTGGGAGACTCGCATGAAATTTTAATGAGCAGAGCCTGGCACTGGGCTGGGTTGGGCTGGCAGCTCTGGCCAATAGGAGGGGCCAGGGGGACATCGTGGTGTCCAGCATGGTAAAACTCAAGGTGGAATTGTCTGGGAGCTGCCAGGAATGTTCCCCCAGGCTTTGGGAATGCTCAGGAGGATGCTGCAGTGGCTTCTGGTCCGTGGTGGCTCCCAGCAGCATCTTTGGGAACAGCTGCTGATCCCATCCCTGCAGCTGCCAGCTGGGATTTTAACAGGAGCTCAAGCACCCACGGGCCCTGTCCCTGCAGCTGCCATCACAGCAGTGCCCAGCACTGAAAGGGAAAACACTTCCAGCCTGGATATTTCCATTGCATTTCTCTGTTGTTTGGTGGCTGTCCCTGGATCCCAGGCCAGGCTGCTGGGGAGCTCTGACCCAGCTGGGATGGTCCCTGCCCATGGCAGGGGAAGGGATGAGCTTTAGGGTCCCTGCCAGCCTCAATGCTCTTGGCTCTACAGTGACCAGAGACAGCTCAGCACACCAGAAAACTGCCCCAGGTCCCCCAGAAGTGCATTCCTGGTGATACAAGTGACACGAGCTGAAAGACAAACACAAACAGGAGGAAAAGCTTGGGAAGGGCTTTCCAGCCCCTCGGTGGAGCCTCCCAAATTTCCATCAGTGACAGAGCCCTGTAAATGCCCCAGCTCTGCTCCTGACCCTCTTTCAGAGGTAAAAGCTGCTGAGGAATTCCCAGCTGTACCCAGAGCTGCCAGGAGAGCTCCAGCTGGGATTTGGGCTCAGGCTGGAAGGAAGAAGGAAGCAGAGCCATCCCCACCTCCTTCCATCAGGAGATGCTCTGGGTGCAATTCCCTGAAGTGTGGGACAAGCACACAGCCAGAGCCTCTCCACTGGGCCAGAAATGCACACAAATTTTAGAGGCAGGACACGGCAAATTATTGCCAAGGAGACAGACGTGGTTTTGGGGTGTTTTGGCCTGAACTGGATGGATTCATCCCAGCAGCAGCTCCTCTGCTCATTGGGAACTCAGGGAGCTTTTTCCAAGCACCTCCATAGCTCTTGCACCTTGGGAGAGTGAATAAATAAAAATAAAAATAATAAAAATAATAATAAAAGGTACATGCAGTAGCTGCATGGTTTTCCACCTTCCTTTGGGCTGTTGGATGTTTGGCTGTTGTCCCCTCAGAGGCTGTGGAAGGGCTGGAACAGGGAAAGCCATCAGTGGTGTGGGATCTGGCAGCTCCATCCAAACCGCCCCCGGAGACCTCCTGGGAGTGCTGGAACTTCTGCAGGGTGGGGTGAGGCCCAGGGGACACGCTGTGAGAGGCAGCTCAGCCATAGCCAGTGGCAAATCCCATGGACCAGGGATGTTTGGGCTCATGCCAAGGCAGCGCTGTGAGTTCAACCCCAGGAGCAGGGGAGCCCATCCAGCTGTGCCAAGGCACAGTGCAGGAGAAAAGCAGGGGGGACCAGCTCTAAAGAAGGACACCAGGAGTGCTCCAAGGCTCTGCCCGAGGGCTGATCCCACCTGGAGCTCCAGGACTGGGGGCAGGGATCAGCTCCAGTCCCTTACTCAGCGTTTGCAAAGCCACACTCACTTTGGAGGGGATTTCTGATTAAGCTCTTTAAGCAACAAAGCAAGATCTCTCTTTCAAACCTCTGCTTAATCCCATAATCCTGAGGGAAGGCCTCTCTCCCTGGGTAAAAAGGAGAAGGAGATTTTTTTGCTGAGGGAGGCATAATGACTTCATCCCCACATAATCAGGTGATATTTGCTGATTAGACACTGAAAGCCTTGGGGAAAGTTGGATTTTGGGTAACAACTTAAAGATCTTTAAGAAAGAAACAGATACCCCCCAAAACCACCCTAAAACCACGGGAAGAGCCAATGGAGAGGGGGAAAAGGGCCCTGTTCTGGTGGCCTGGAGGTGCAAAGAGCAGAGTAGTTTTGCCTTCACTGCAGGAGGAACTCGGGGATTCCCGTTATGGGACAGGACACTGGAGAGGTTCTCCCGGACCGGGATCTTTCACTGCCCCCGGCTGAACAGGAGCCGTCCTTGAAGTGAGATCACATTTCCCGGAGCGCATCCCATTCCCTTAAAGCCTCGCTGTGCAGTCCCGCACCCTCCAGCCCGAGGGGGCATCTGGGCAGCGCCAGCGCGTTGTAGCTCCCCCAGGAGCAGTTCCAGGTGAGGCAGGAGGTGCTGCTCTTGGAGGGCAGCAAATCCCTGCTCCCAGCACGGGCGCAGCCGGAGCAGGATCCCGGAGCTGCGGCTGTGCCAGCCCGGTCCCCAGCCCCGTGTGTCCCCAAATAGCCGGAGGGTTTTGTCCTGGCCACTTGGCTTCTCTTGTCCCGCTGGAAGCGCTGGGTGTGAGCACATCCTGCATGAATTTGTGCTCTGGCAAATTAACTCTGAGCACGAGGCAATTCCAGTGGAATTGCAGGAGCAAATCCTGCCCCAGCTGCTCCGGGAGCAGCTTCCAGATGTGGCCCAGGTGGGGCTCCTGGTCTCACCCTGCCTGGCACAGGAACGGCGTGGCACTGGCCCCGTGTCACCCACACTGTGACACCCCGTGTCCCCTGCAGGGAGAACGATGGAGGGAATGCAGGGACACAGGGGGGGTGTGGGGGAGTGTGAGGACATGGAGAGGATGGAGGGAACACGGAGGACAAAGGATGGAGGAAGTGTGAGGATACAGGGATGATCAGGAGATGGATGGAGGGAGCAGAGAGAAAATCAAGAAGGATGGAGGGGACACAGGGAGCACCAGGGAGAGCAAGGAGAGAGCACAGGGAGGACACAGGGAGGATGAGGAGGAGAGAGCACAGGGAGGACACAGGGAGGATGAGGAGGAAGGAGAGAGCACAGGGAGGACACAGGGAGGATGAGGAGGAAGGATAGAGCACAGGGAGGACACAGGGAGGATGAGGAGGAAAGACAGAGCACAGGGAGGACACAGGGAGGATGAGGAGAGGCCTCTCAGCTCCAGAGCCCTTCCAGCTGAGCCCCGTGGGGCTGCGGCCCCGTGTGACAGGGACAGCAGGGGCTGGGTGTCCCGGGGGCTCCAGAAGAAGTGGCACCAATGCCAAGGACAGGGCAAGCACCGTTTGGACAGGGAGTCCCCCTGGGTTCCCAAGGGAAAGCACTGCCAGGGAGTTAAGGAGCACATTGCACCACGAGCTGATTCCCGTGGCAGCCCCAGCATCCTCCAGCACCAGGGCTCCTCTCCCTAAGCAGCTCCTGCAGCTGCCAGCACCCACAGGGGCCAGCAGGGAACGGGGATGGACTCAGGGGTTCCACCAGGATGGAAGGAATTTAGGAACGAGGAAGAGGTGCTGAAGGGCCAGTATGTATCGAGGGGAACGTGGTGGGTCCTGGTGGACACCAAACACACCAGACCCCAAAATTCCAGCTGATGCTCCAGGGTTAATTTGAGTCTTGTGTCCAGGGCAGGAGAGGGGCTGGAGCCCCAGGAGCAGCTGAG